>WBNM01004341.1:0-22941 GCA_013399055.1 Ramphastos sulfuratus
TAGCCTTAAACCAGCACACATGAATATCTGAACTGCTTCATTTTCACAATTGAAACTGAAAACATCATGGTCTTCAGACACTCAGCTTCTCCTGTGAGAACCAAGTCTTCTATCTCAAGATGTGTTCCCTGAATTTGCATATATTTGAAACAGCATCAATTCTTTGTTTGAGTTTTCCTTTTTGCAAAATGGGGTCATATATTTACTTGTCTTTTAAATGTCTATGAGTGCTACAAATGAAAAGTATTATATGGGCATTCACCCAGCCCCACTTGGAAAACAACGGTTTTTCCACTGAATTTTGCAGAATTAAGGCAAGATCTACAAATGCTAAACATTTAAAAATGTTTTTTAAAAGCTGCATTCAAAATGGTGAAGGTTTTTGGAACTGCAGCAGGCTTGATATGTCAGAAGGGTGCCTTGGCAGCCAATAGGGCAAGCAGTATCCTTGGGTGCGTTGAATACAGTATAACCAGCCGGTTCAGCTAGAAGCCTCTCCTCTCCTCTCCTCGAGTCTCCTCTCCTCTCCTCGAGTCTCCTCTCCTCGAGTCTCCTCTCCTCTCCTCGAGTCTCCTCTCCTCTCCTCCCCTCGAGTCTCCTCTCCTTGAGTCTCCTCTCCTCGAGTGTCCTCCCTTCAAGTCTCTTCTCTTCCCATCTCTTTCCATCTCTTTTTCTTTTTTAAAATTTTCACCAAAAAGAACTTGTCTTACACAGTCATGGTCTTTAAGGATATTACTATATGTCACATTACAAAAGCCTACACAGGAGTAGAATATTTGTCCTCTGTCACTGCTGGCTGCTCTGCACAACACAAAGATTAGCTGTCATGTATTTCTGTGCCTCTTTGGTGGAAGTTGTGTGGCCAGGACAGGGCTGTAAACTGCAATGTTTTTAACCTACATAAATCCATTGATTACATTTCCTTTCTTGTCAGAACAGAAATGCACAGTATCAGATATCAGCCAAAATTTTCCCATTTTGTCTCTTATTTATGTTGACATGAATTATGCTAATGCTTTTTCTATTCCCTTCTGGGCTGAAGAAAAAGGAGAACCTTTTAACCTGCCTGTGTGGGGCTTGGATTCCTGTTAGTTTGCAGATGAATGTTTTCTTGACAGTGTATTCTTTGGATTTCTTTTCTTGTATTAATATTCTGCTGTCCCCTCCCCCTGCCAAGATATTAATCTTCATCAGGATGTCCTTGGTGCTGTGCCTTAGGCTCTGGTGCACACCAGAAAGGGGCTATGAAAACCCCAGCTAGGCAATGCTAGATGGTGTTGGAAAGAGTGAGTGTTCTGTAAGGAGCTGGGGTTAGTAAGGCTGCATACTGCCTTAATCTCACGTTGATTTTCATTCACTTTATTATGTCATTTTGTTGAAGCAATTTCTAGGAAGGGCTTGACTAAGATCTGATACATCTAATACTGAAAGCTTTCAGTACAACTTGGTTTTTTATTATTCTTAAAAAAAAAAATCTGTTCTAAAAAAAGCAACCCTAAAAATATACTAGCACATACCATAGTTTCTAATGAGGAATATTCAAACAGACTTCACCCAAGATTGTTGTTGATCACGTATTGTATTGCTCCCCAAATTAGCTGTTGTAGAACCCTGCAGGAGTGTAGTTAGAGTTGTTCTTTGCATCCAAATTAAACTACCTGTAACTTCAAAAAAACCCAAAATATTGCAGGAACAGCCACCACCCATATCTTGGATGTACAGAGAAAGCCTTAATGCTTTTCCTTATAAACAACACAAGGTTCACATTTGTCATCTGCTGTCCTTTACTAGGTCATGCAGCAAGGCCAAGTTACTATCTATTAAGCATATCCACACAGATAACATGAGTTTGACATGGTTTGATACTTCTTCATGTAAGTATGCCACGACAGAATGATACTACAGCATCCCGGGAACAGAGAGAAAGGGTTTCTTGAGGGACAGTCCTGTGATGACTTGTGAGTTAGTACAGACTTGATGGACCTGTGGGATTCTGGAAAGTTTTGTTTCTTGCAGGGGTCTGAGCTGCTTTCTCACAATGATTATCTTTCTGTCTTCCTCACATAATAGAATACAGGCCATCCAGATGTGTTCTAAGTAGACATCCCAGACATTTTTGGAAATGCTAAACTGTAATGTCCAACTCTCTGTGCATCTATAGGATTTCTCAGCTGAAGGCCCTTGAGATCAAAATTTCCGTTTCTTCCCTATTCAGTACAACATTAATTTAATCTGCTTTTGAGTGTGATGTAAGACACAGATTCTGTAAGGGCTCCTGTCCTTCACAGAAAACAAATAAGGACAAACCATTCTGAATACAATGAATGGCTCAGCCAGTCCCAAGTGGGCTGAGACACAGCCTAGCAAGCCAGGTGTGAGTGTTCAGCGGTGGGCAGACCTTGAACATGTGCAGATCTGAGTGACCAAACTAACTCGGAGGTCTTTTTTCCTCACTGTTCTTGCAGGAAAGCAATGCAGACAAAGAACAAGAAGCACTCATTATCAGCTCTTCTGGTGGCATTTTGCAAGAAGGCAGTTTCCTCTGGTATCATCGACTCAACATGGAATTGCCTCTACCTCTGAGACACAACGTCAAAAGTATCTTGAGGACACAGAAAGAGATACATACAGACATACACATGAGGGAATGCTTCCTGAGAAAGCACTTCTTTCTGCATGTTTACATCCGTGGCACGTATTTCAGTAGAATGAACATTAGTTTATTGGACTAAACTTTATTTGGCTGAACTTTTGGATTCCATGTGTTTTTTTGTCCATGTTTGTTTCCACCTTACACGTTATTAATGTGCTTCCACTTCATTAACAAATGCTAAATTCTTTTGAGGGACTAGTGTTTACATTAGATTTTTGATTTGTACTTTTGGACATCTTTCCTAAGCTGGTATTCCAGAACATCAGGCAAGTTTTCAGACATGGCTCATAATGTTATTTTCTACAAGTAAATCAAAACAGACCTGTTCTAGTGAAATCCTTCCTTCTAACAAAGAAATAAGACTTCCATTTAATTCTGTTTGTAAGTAAACTTTAAAACTTATTGTTTTCACAAAAGCAAGGTTTCTTCTCCAGTGTTTCTCATGTACCTGTGGCAACAGATGCTCTGGCAATGTCTGTTTCAGACCTTTGGTCATTGTCTTCCAATGTCACCCAGGTAACTATTATCACAGGCTGGAAATCACTCATGAATCATGACATTGACGATTTTCTAGGACCTCAGATCTCCTCTGACCTTAAGCACTCTCTTCAATGCCATTAAATAAATTAAATGTTTAAATTATCTGTATTAGCTTTAATTATATAATTATAGAGTCAATGAGAAATAAATCTATAAAGGGGAAAGTCTAATCTAAAAAAAAGACTTGTTCTCACTTCAAAGTGGGTGAGCATGCTGGTGGAAACGATACAGACTCCATCTTCTGTAGGAAAGGCAAATTATTTCAAGCTTTCCTCAGCTATAGTAATATAATAGAAGCAATACCAAACTCTGTAGTCCAGGGAAAATGTTCTCGTGTTATTTCACTGTTTTACAGTTATATTCAAGAGAAGACAGCAGCTTTCCAGGTAGGTGTTAAGACAGACAGATATGCATGGACTGCAGGCAGAGAGTAGGAGACGTGAATAATAAATAGGAAAATTTTAGTATTAGTAAAAATTTTTAAAAATACATATGAATTGTTTTCAGTGTGGATAACAGAATTTTGCTTTAATTACACTTAATTAACTTAGCTTTAACATGGTTTAACTGTGCCCTTTTAGAATGTCAACAGCAGTCCCACATCTCTCTTACTTAACTGTGAACTCTCCCCACGATTAAAAGCAATTGGGAAGATCAGGTTATCCGGTTTCCTAGTGCCTTAACACTCACTTTTAGGAGATTGAATGTGAACTCAAGAATAAACTTGTATCCTTTTGTACAGAACTGCGGGTGCAGGTGCATTGAAGGAGCAATGAGGAAATTGAGCATAAGAAAAGGCAGCTTACAGCAGGCAGCAGGAACTTAGACCTTTGCCTCTGAAATTTCCCCTTCGCGATTCATGGCCACCTTGCAGGATGGTAGGAGCTGTCAGAGCTCTGTCCCACCAGCTAGGCTGTGGAGCAAAGGAGAGTAGGTGGAAGTGACATGCTTTGTGAAAGCCGGTGGCAGTAGCTCTGTAGTTCCCAGATGGTTCTTCAGTTCTCTCCTGCTATGCCAGAGACTTACTGCATCTGGCCTCCATGTCTGAGTGGTTAATAAAGTTGATTTACACTGTTTATTTCTGTCAGGAATCCATCAGACATATTTTATTTTGCCTCTGGTAAGTTCCCAATTTGTTAGTCTATAGTCTACTTCCCCAGACTCATCAATTCTGTAAAAAGAAAAATATCATTACAACGTACAGCCAAACTGCCCATTCACAGAGGAAAGAACTGTATTTCTACTTCTATAGCACCTACTAACAGTTAGCTCTGCTTCTGCTGACATGATCCTTTTATTGATAAAATATACATGGAAGGTGTGTAAAATGCAACTAATTCTGATTACAGTGGTTTTGCCTTAAAAGTCACGGTGGAGTGTCATAGCTTGGCTTGCCAGTCAGTTTAACTAGAAATTGTGTTAGGGAAGTAAAAGGGCAATCTTCCCTTCCTCATGAAGTCTTTTCACCATTAGTTAAAATTTCTCACCAATGAGTTTCCTTCCTTCCCTTAGCTCTGCTGCAGATTTTTGCCAATGACCTTCCCTAGCTGTGTGCTCCCACCCTCCAGGAAGAGTGGAAAAAACATCACCCACAGAGAAAGAGGGGAAAAAATTACTTTCTGCATCTGCAAAACTGGGAATTGCAGTTGCCAAGACATCCTGTGGCAGCAGAGGAAGAGAAACTCTACTGTCTTCCACCACCTGGTGCTCCTGCGAATGAGGATCAAAATTTTATAAAGATAAACTGTTGTTGGATCACATACACTGAAAAACAAATTTCAGGGGAGTTGAACTATGAATTGATTCTCATTGATTAAATTCTTGTCTCAGTGTGCTGGAATAGTTTGGAAGATCCAATGGATCCTGTTGTATGACAGTGCTACATAAATCCAAGAATTTACGTCAGTGCTTCATAGAGCACCTTGGAAGTATCCCATTTTGGTCTTACTTTCCTATAGTGAGGGGCCCAAAGTTGAGCACTCTATATTCAAGATGTAGTCTCACAAGAGCTAAGCACAGAGGAACAATCACCTGCTGGCCACACTATTTCTGATATAGACCAGGACGCTCTTGGCCTTGTTGCCCACCTGAGCATACTGCTGACTCACGTTCAGCTGGCTGTTGATCAACATCCCCTGGTCTTTCTTTGCTGGGCAGCTTTCCAGACACTCTCCCCATAGCCTGTGGTACTGCATGGGGTTGTTGTGACCCAAGTGCAAGACCTGACACTCGCCCTTGTTGAACATCATACAACTGCCTTGGCCCATTGATTCAGTTTGCCCAGGTCCCTCTGTAAAACCTTCCTGCCCTCAAGCAGATCAACACTCCAGCCCAGTTTAATACTGTCTGCAAACATACCGAGAGTGCACTCAATCACCCCATCCAAATAATTGGTAAAGACATTAAAGAGTACTGGCCCAGTACTGAATCCTGGAGAACTCTACTTGTGACCAACTGGCTGTCAATAGGATTTAACTGCATTCACCGCTACTCTTTAAACCTGTCCATCCAGCTAATTTTAAACCCACAACCTCTGACATCCACTAAGTGGGTCACCTTGTCACAGAAGGAGATCAGGTTCATCAAACAGGACCTGCCTTTCATAAACCTATGCTGACTGGATCTGATCACCTAGTCCTCCTGCACATGCTGCATAATAGCACTCAAGATAATTTGTTCCGTGGTATCAACATGAGACTGACAGGTCTGTATTTCCCTGGACCCTCTTTCCAGTCCTTCTAGCAGATGGACATCATATTTACCAACTTCCAGTCAACTGAAATCTCCCCAATTATCTGGGACTGCTGATAAATGATGGAAAGTGGTTTGGTGAACATGTCTGCCAGCTCCCTCAATATACTTGGGTAGATATCATCTGGACCCATAAATTTGTGTGGGTTGATTTGATGTAGCAAGTCACTGATTTTTCCTCTCAGATTCACCACCATCCTTGCAAGACAAACTCTGTTCCTTTCTCTTTCCGCACAGGGGTGACTGAAACTGGCACTGACTGGTTCTCTGGTGCTGGTTCTCTGGTGCAGATGCCATGTCTACTGTTTGGGTCTGAGTATCCACAATGCCTGCTGGTCTGACTGTAGGTCCAGAGACCTTCTCTTGTCATCTGAGTGCTATGAACAGTGAAGGGCTCAATTGGTATGGCCTAGGCCCCAACACATGGCAGTGATTTACATTTGCTGGGAACTTCCAGGCAGACAACAGAATTTTACAAACATTTTACCAGCTTGTTACATTTTCATACTTGTTCAGGGGTGAAATTCCAAGAAATCAGAGTGAATACTCTCCTAGGCACTTGCCCATGTTCTCCCACACACACTGCCACTCATAATTATCCAGCCCCAGGGCAGGTCTGCATGTGTTATTCTTGGGAAAGACCTGCATCACTCTAGACAAGACCTGGTCCATCACTTGGGTAATATTACGTCTACCCCAAGTGGTTAGAGGATTAACTGTGTCCTAATACAACAGTACGCAGTACAGCCATATCATAGTATTAATCCGTGCCCTAGAAGTGATAAGGCAGCACCACAGAGAACACATTGAGTACAACTGTGTAAAGTTTCATGTAAAGTAACCAGGGCTGGGCCCCAGCACNGATTGAATCTCCAGAATTAATTGAATCTCCTTGTCTTGCTGCTAGCTATCTCGAGCCCTGTGCTGGATGCCAATATAGCTGTGCTGATTCAAGGCAGCTTGGTCTCACAAGCGCCCCGCACGTGAGAGGGAAAGTTACACAAAAAGACCTATAATTGACGCAGGGGGCTTAATGAAAATGATACAGTGTACAGTTACCTTAGCTATTTTGAAGAAAAAGGAAGAGCATAAGCAGCAGCAGAAGCCAGCCATAAAACAACCTCCCACTTCCCAAGCTTGAAGCCCAGGAGGAAGGACTAACACCCAAACCGAGAAACTGGAAGCAGCAGGTGGAAGCAGGAAGCCTCTCATGTTACAAAGCCAGTGTTTTGCTTTAAAGCTGACATGACATCAGCATGTTATCGAACACTTGTCAGCAGATCTGACTGGCTAGCACGTGACAACTGTGTGCTTCCTGGAGACGCTGCCTCTGCTCCTCTGCTTCTGCTTCTGTATAGCTTCTTGAACACTGGAGTCCTGCCTTTGTGTTGTTTGGATTTTTTTTTTTTTTNAAGTGGTTAGAGGATTAACTGTGTCCTAATACAACAGTACGCAGTACAGCCATATCATAGTATTAATCCGTGCCCTAGAAGTGATAAGGCAGCACCACAGAGAACACATTGAGTACATCTGTGTAAAGTTTCATGTAAAGTAACCAGGGCTGGGCCCCAGCACTTCAGAGCCAGCCACCCCCAGAGTGCAAATGGATCAACATTGTGGCCGTACTGGGGGGAGGGGAAGTATATAAAATTCTTTTAATAAACACTAGAATCCTAGAATCATAGAATGGTAAAGTTGGAAGGGACCTCAAGGATCATCTAGTTCCAAACCCCTGCCATAGGCAGGGACACCTCCCACTAGTACAGGTCACCAAGGCCTCGTCCAACTTGGCCTTGAACACCTCCANCTTCCCAAGCTTGAAGCCCAGGAGGAAGGACTAACACCCAAACCGAGAAACTGGAAGCAGCAGGTGGAAGCAGGAAGCCTCTCATGTTACAAAGCCAGTGTTTTGCTTTAAAGCTGACATGACATCAGCATGTTATCGAACACTTGTCAGCAGATCTGACTGGCTAGCACGTGACAACTGTGTGCTTCCTGGAGACGCTGCCTCTGCTCCTCTGCTTCTGCTTCTGTATAGCTTCTTGAACACTGGAGTCCTGCCTTTGTGTTGTTTGGATTTTTTTTTTTTTTTTCCTGATGCGATGTTATTACAAGGAGTGCAGATACTCAACTACAGTGAATACATTCAAACAAAAAATGACTGAAAGCAGAATGAAAATTATATCTTAGAAAGGTGAAGAAGTTGACTACACTTAACTGACAGTGGATGATTAGATTTTATTTTCAGAATGTTAAAGGCATGTTTCTCACAGTTGTTTTTGAGGGTACTTTATGACCTTCTGTGGGAACTGGAAGATACTGGTATAGCTCAATATCAGCAAGACTTCGTTAAAACAAAAGCTGATTTTAGTTTTAATGGAAAAATAAACATTGATTCTATTGCAATAATAATAAAAAGGCTAAATACAGGTTAAATACAGCAATGCTGTCATCAGCCTCTCATAGACTCAAAGACTCTATGATTTACATAGTTTCTCAAGAAAATGTCAATTTCATATGAACTATGAGTAGTTCTTACTTTAAAAAGGATGAACTTGGAAGAACTTCGTCAGTGTTTTTTTCTTACACATTTAGCAGTACATCAGTTATTTGCAATCAGAATATCCATGGATATTTGCTACACATTTCCATGTTTTGTGGTGTTGAAATCATTAGTGAAGAGAAAGGTTGCTTTAGTTCTGGAAAAATTACTTGACACACTGTTTTCTCTGTGTGTGTGTGTGTGTGTTGAATTTTTTGTGGTTTTTGTTGGAAACAGAACTGTTTGCAGTCCTCGTGAGGTTTAGTTTGTAAGTTAAAGTAACTTCAGAACAGCTCTAACTTGCACGATTCCTCACTTAACCAATCACCAAAGGCCTCCCTGGTGCTGGTATCTTCATGGAAGACAATTTTTTCCAACTCAGAATGGCTTTTCATGATTTTATTAAAGAATTACACTTAAATAAATGAAAAAAAACCTAGAAAATTATTTTTGTTTAAATACATAAAATTGAAGGCGTTTTTAATAATGTCGAAGGTCACAAGAACTCTATCCAGTGAGAAGGCTTAAATTCTAATTAAAAAAATTCCTCACCTCATAATCTAAATACATCAGTTTGGACATGTCATCAGTGTGCTCCATTACTGTTCAGTTGCCAGATGTCCCACCTGTTCCCTAGGGTTGAGCTCTCTGGCATTAATACAGCCTCCACAGTACGTAACACCTGGGAGGTCCCATGATACACTGCCTTCCTCTACTTGGAAGAGAGCTCCTGGTGCATCACGTCATATGTGACGATGGGTTTATAATGGGAAGTACAGACAGTAAACTTCCATATAGCATAAAATAATTGTGATGATGTTAGCTGGACTAATTTGGTTTTCTGACCAAAGGCTTATATTTCACTTTTCATTAGAACTGAAATGTTGATCTGCTTTAGCAAACACAAAAGCTTTTGCTTAATTATCAGAAATGGATGTCTTGCCTTTATGTTATTTCTTAAAGTAACAAACTGATTGTAGCCAAACTTGGATCAGCCTAACTTCTAGATCATATTTTTTATGGTATCCTTTGTATAGCCGCAGAGTATAAGAATTTCTTTCAGGTCTTTCATTTTGACAAGTTCCTTCATAATTTCATTGCTGCAGCCATGCAGACAGTAATTCTGAGTCCTTCTATTTTTTTTTTCTTTTCTGTTTCTTGCAGATGCTTGCTAGCCACAGCTTAATACATAAAAATACAGTAGCTACCTATTTTCTTTTGCTCTTATTCCTCTGTTGACACTTTCTTCGTAAGACAGGCAGATTATGTTGCCTGAATTTGATATTAACAACCCAGATGGCATGCAGGATATGGAGGAACTGGAGGACAAGCAGAGGAGACTGTAAGGAAGAACAGTGGCAAATCCAGCAAACACAGTTGTAGGACAGATCGGAGTTTGACAAGAAAATTAACAGGACTAGAAGAGCTCAATACGTTGAAGGAAGGCCTTTTTTTTTTTTTTTCATTATTGCAATAGTATGAACATTTTTTTCCATCAAAACTAAAATCAGCTTTTGTTTTAACGAAGGACAGAAGGAAGGATCTAGTCTCGTGGGGATGTCCCTGCTGATTGCAGGGAGGCCGGACTAGATGACCTCTAGAGGTCCCTTCTGGCCCAGACTGTTCTGTGACTCTATGATTGACAATGTGCACATATCAAAACTCCTTTAGGAAAACCACTTTGATTTACTCCTTTTTCTCTTTCCTAAACTATGCAAACCTATGTATTACCAGTTTCAAATATGGAAAAATGTGGCTGGCTGACAAAGAAATGCTGGAAGATCTTTGACACAGCCAATATTGATTCTAGTTAATAGCTGCTGCTGCAGAAATGCACCGTTCAACCAATCTAAAATTGAATTCAGTCTCCAAAAGGCCACTTTCTCATTTCAAAAAGAACATCTGAACAAGTTATGATTTCTATCATCATGTCATCTATGAATATAAAGCAGTCCAGAGAAATGCTGATATAAAATTGTGTGTCTAATGAATCTTCTGAGGAAGTAAGGAGGAAAAAGTAGTTGTGAGTGATTTTGGATATATTAACTTTAGAATTCTTAATATAACAGAGCTTTAAAAAGATGATGTTGAAAAGACAAGCTGCCACTCACCCACTCTTCCTGAAACAGTCAGAAGGAGGATTTAGAAATCCAAGACTAGATATAAAAAAATTGAATAATTTACAAGTCTATCTGCTTTTGAAAACCTTGGTTAAAGAGTGTTCTTAAAAGTGAATTATCTTCTCCAGTACAATAGCAGCTTTATGAAACTCTATTGACAAAGCTACAATATTTTACCCATGGTTAACATAACACCGTATACTAAGAAAGAATCCTTAAATGGAGAGCGCTTATTGTATCATTTTTGCCCTGTGGAGATGCAAATCATCCTGCTTGTAATAAAAAAAAAAAACCCTGTCAGAATATTGAAGATTTTTTCTTCACCTTCTCCAGAAATCCTTTGTTTTATAGGACCCTGAGTGTCTAGGTTATTGTTTCAATCTTTTATTTCTTTTCATAAAATGGACCTCTGTGAGTAGAAGAAAGGAATGAAGTGCCCTTGTGCTAAGATACTTTGTGGGATTGTACCACATCGTATCCACATGGTATGGGTTCTAATGCAGCGGTGTCAGCTGATTGTCCCTGCCTCTTCATAAGTTTCCTTGAAGAGTTAAAAGGGTATGAACTCCAAATGCAGAGAATTCTGTTTCATTACAGTGAGGGGGACCTGGCAAAATCCTAAAACCCTCAGTTGAAAAATGCATGCAAGCTGAATTATCTATTTCTCTGTTGAGCCGTTGTAAGAGGCCTCATCCAACCATGGTAAGCCAAGGAGAAAGAAACCTCACATTTGGCTATCTTCAGTTTGGGGGATAAATGTAGACCTTAGTGTTTCTCTGCTTAATATTAACTTGTATCACAGAAGTGTTACAAGATCATGCTACCTTATAATGGAATCTTACGGACATGAAGACAGATGTGCTTGGAAGCATTTACCACTGATAAGTGACAAACAAATCCTCTATGGTTTGTGCCCACCACAGTAATACCAGAATGGCACATGCTCATTTTTAAAGAGAAAGATGCAAGAAGAGCAGCCAACCTGTGTCAGCGATGACCACTGGTCAGACTTTTGCAGGAAATGCACCTCATTGGCAATCTACCAGTCCATAGTCCAAAACACAAAGGAACAAATTACTGAAGTCCCAGATGGACCAAATCAGGAAGCCAAAGGGGAAGGGAGGAGCATTTCTGAAGTTAATTTACTTAACTATTATGTTTTGCTTTGCTGGGAAGTTGCACAGCAGAGTTGGGGAAGAGTACAGGATGGTATCTATCTGTTTAATTTAGTTATTACTTTTCTTAGTATTTTCTTAATCTTTGTCTTTCAAAAATTGTTTGATTTATGCTTTTACGGAAGAGATGGCAATTAATCTATTTGGTTTACCGACTGAAAGAAAGAAGTAAAAATATCATTAGGATTTACACTGCACAAATTATGTTGGCTACTCTCTTAGCAATATTTAGTTTACTTTTAGGAGAACAGACCTGTGTTCGAAGAGGAACAATGAGAAAAGAAGTATCCTTAACTTAGAAGGCGTTTCAGTTTAAATACTAAGGAGGAACTATAAATTCAAAGAAGAGTATCAAGCATAAAACTCAGTGAAGACAGGCTAAAATAAGAATTTGCCATTAGCAGAAATGTTCGTGACTGGATTTGACAATTATTGGAATATGAAGAAACCTGGTTTTGCTACAGAGCAAGAAGGCAGACTACCTGACTTTTCCTGAAGTTAGTATCTAAACATTTATGAAGACGTAGGTAAGGCTCTGTGAAAACATAATAAGGTAATGGAGCTCATTTGGGTGGCTTTGGCAAAAAGATTGTTCATTAATGTTATTGATGTACGCTAGAAGACATCTGATGTGAAGTTCATAATTGAAATGTTACAAACACTTCAGCATATGGATCCTTCACATTCACTTAATTGCCAGTTTAGTAATAATTTTATGTAATGAGGAATTATTAATAATACGTGAAATACTAAATTGACGTAATCACCGAAAAACGTAATATGACATCCACTGTGCAAAGGACGTTATAATCCCAGGTGTCTTTGTTATATTTTAAGCAAGGAATGTAACTGGCCAAATTAATCTTTCAGAACTATTGACTCAATAAAGTTTTAATAATTTTTTATATAATTGTGTTTAAAGGTAAGGCTATTAATCAGATATTCTTTTTCGTCATTCTTAATGTCCCTTATTAGTACTCAGTTCTGACAAAGAACTTGACAAATTATTATTAACAAACTGCCTTACAATTTTGTGGCACAAGTCCCATGGTGAACTAAATTTCTATATGCTGTTTTTTTCGATTATGTAGGCAGATACCAATACTCTGTTCAGATAGGTGAGAAAATAGGACCATGTTTGTCTCTCTTCTAGTTGCAGTTTATTCATTGTGGAAGATTGCGGTATTGGGACAAGAGATCTTTTATCTCCAGCACACCAATAAAAATCTTCCCTAAGTTTGCAATTACTGAAAGTCAATAGCCTATTGGTATGAGAAATGTACTTTTCAAGAACAAACGTCCACAACACAGTTATCACCCCTATTGCCACACAGAACAGATTGAGTGGGCATGGAGAATGTCAGGCACTTCCCCAGGTAATCCTTGTCACAGCAGGATCGGTGCACACTGATGTGGGGACCAGTGAAGTGTGCAAGGCCGCTCATTCTCTGGGAGCCTTGTCTAGTCTATGACTTCATTTTCCTGAGTCATTATTCTGACACATCTCATGGGCAACATCTTCAGTGAGAGGAAAGAGCCAGTATGAGGTTTTACTTATACTGGTATAAATCAAGAGAAACCCTACTACAGCCAATGACTTTTTACACAAAGTCATAACAGCAAGAGGTAAAGTGAATCTATTAATGAACAGCAAAATAGAAAACAAAGTCTTCAATTCCATTTTACCTCACTTTGTGTTTAAGTGAGAGACACAGGAACTGAAGTTCTCTGGTTCACCTGACTTGGGAGATGGAATTGTAAGACTTACACTTTGGCATATAAAATACCTTGTTTGGCATATGTCCAGTTTAAAAAATCATATACATGAGTGACCTAATACAAAATTAATGTGTATGCTTTTAGTTCTTATGTGTGCTTTTCATAAAACTAGCATCAGTGATAACCTTTGATTTAAATTGCAAGGGTGATCAGAAGTGTATTTACTCGAAGAAATCACTTTCCAAACATAATTTGCAGAAATAAGTAGACAAGAATGAAAACATAAATTAGAAGATGATTTTCATAGAATCATAGAACTTTATAGAGGTTAGAAGGGACCTCCAGAGATCATTGAGTCCAACCTCCCTGCCGAGGCAAGATCACCTAGAGTAGTTTTCTCAGGAACACATCCAGGAGGGTTTTGAAAGTCTCCAGAGAGGGAGACTCCATAAACTCTCTGAGTAGTTTGTTCCAGTGCTCTGTCACCCTCACTGTAGTTTCTCCTTATGTTGGGGTGAAACCTGCTATGTTTCAGTTTGTAGCCATTGCTCCTTGTCTTATTGCTGCTGACCAGCAAAAAGAGATTGGCCCTATCCACTTGGCACCCACCCCTCAGATATTTGTATACATTGATGAGACCTCCTTTCAGTCTTCACTTCTCCAGACTGAACAGCCTCAGGTTTCTCAGGCTCTCATCATAGAGAGTCACCCCCAGCCATTCCCGTGCTTCTCTGCTGGACTCTCCCCAGCAGGTCCCTGTCTCTCTTGAACTGGGAAGCCCAAAACTGGACACAGTATTCCAGGCTTGGTCACACTAGGGCAGAGCAGAGATGGAGAAGAACCTCCCTAGACCTCCTGGTCACACTTTTCCTGATGCACCCCAGGATGCCATTGGCTCTCTTGGCCACAAGGGCACATTGCTGTCCCATGCAGAACCTGCTGTCCACCAGCACTCCAAGGTCTTTCTCCAGGGAGCTGCTTTCCAGCAGGGCAGCCCCCAATCTGTACTACTACCTGATGTTACTCTTCCCCAGATGCAGGATCCTGCACTTGTCCTTACTGAACTTCATAAGATTTGCCTTCACCCAGCTCTCCAGCCCATTCAGATCTCATTGGATGGCAGCTCAGCCTGACAGGTGTCAGCCACCCCCAGCCAGTTTTATATCATCAGCAGACTTGCTGGGAGTATGCTCAATGCCTTCATCCAGGCCGCTGATAAAGATATTGAACAAAACTGAACCCAGTGCTGATCCCTGAGGAACAACACTGGCTACAGGCCTTCATCATGACTCTGTGCCATGGATAGCAATCCTTTGAACTCTGTTGCTGAGCCAGTTTCTGATCTACCTCACAGATCAACTGTTTATGTACATCTCCACTGTCTATGCTACATCTCTACTGTCTATGCTACATCTCCTGAGTTTTTCTATGAGAATATTATGGAAGACAGTATCAAGAGCCCTGCTGAAGTCAAGTTATATGACATTCACAGCCCTTCCTTCATCTATCCATTTGGTCATGGTATCGTAGAAGGCTATCAGATTAGTCAAGCAAGATCTTCCCTTGGTAAGTCCTTTCTGGCTAGTCCTGATAACCCTCTTTTCTTCCATGTGGTGAGAGATGGCCTTCAGAATGAGCTGTTCCATCACTTTTCCAGGAATGGAGGTGAGACTGACTGGTCTGTACTGGCCTAGGTCTTCCTTCTTTCCTTTTATGAAGACTGGAGTAATACTGGCTTTCTTCCAGTTGTCAGGCACCTCTCCTGTTCTCATTGACTTTTCAAAAATGATGGAGAGAGGCTCAGCAACAATATCAGCAGTTCTCTCAGCACTTGTGGGTGCAACCCATCGGGGCCCATGGATTTGCGCGGATTTCATTTGAGTTTTAGGTGGACACTCCTCTGAATAGTTAGTATCTGCTTAATACCTAAGGAATGGTTATTCTGGCTGATCAGTGAGTCTTCACAGGGCAACAGCTGTACACGCAAAGTCTCAGGGCTGGAGTGAATTAATTATTTAATTATTCCTCAAATATATTTTAATCAAATCTGATCATAAAATATGAGGTTCAGTACTTCCATTACCTTTAAAAATACTAAATTATGGGATCTAAATAGTTGCTCTCTGATTTTAGCCTTGGAATAGTCTATCTAGAAATTACATCAACTATATTCAACAGCAGACAGGACAGAGCCTTTAGAGAGATCATGCATATATGTTTCACATGGAAGACAAGATAAGTTATTTGTTCATCACATTGCAACAAACTAAAGAATTTTTCAGGCTAAGTAAAAAGTCCGTGCTTGTTGGGGGATATAATTTCAGTGCTAGTATGTATGCTATGATTTGATGAATTGCGATAATTACTATGTGCATTGTTCTCTTCCCTTTTTGTTTTCCCATTTGCAGGTATTTCTGTGAGGCTCAGTAATGCTTTAGGTTTTAACCAATTTAATATCTCTTTTCTTAAAGTATTTGGAAGCATTTGTTTATATAAAAAAATTGCTGTTGAACAAGCGAAAAAGATATGTTTTAATATTTTAGAAATTGGCAAATTGTACTGAAGAAAAAGCATTACATATTCTGAGAAATGGTATAACGGAGTATCTTATTTCTTGTAAAACATATTAAGCAATAAGAATCACTTTAGACAAATGTTTGTCTTATATTTGATCTCTAAGCAAGAAAGAGTTTCATTCATCTTCATTTTGCATTTTTAAGTCCACATAATTTAGTTCACACTGGAGTACAAAGCTGCATGTTAATTTTTTAAAAATATATTGTATTAAATGAAATATAATGGATTTTTCTCTTTTATTTTTATTTTGTTTGCTTTTTCTTCTCTATATAGCCAGGGGACCATGATAGGTAGGAAGATGAGAAGCCCCTTGTCTTACCAGCTACATCAAAAGTAGGAGATGGCAGTACCATCCCTTCTTTGTTTGTGAAAGTGGACAGAAGGACTCAGAGTGAGAGAATGAAAAGAAGCAGACAAGAAACTGGAAAGAAGAGAAATCCATACATTTATTTTTAGTTATGGTTTGATTCCTAGTAGTCTAGATTTACAATGAATATTCTTACTCTGTGAAGCTCTTCTCCATTCTAAATTCATTGAATCATAGAATTGCTTGAGTTGGAAGGGACCTTAAAAATCACGTAGTTTCGATACCCCTGCCATGGACCACCTCCAACTAGGCCAGAATGCTCAAAGCCTCATCCATCCTGGTCTTAAACACTTCCAGGGATGAGACACACACCACTTCTCTAGACAACCTTTTCCAGTGTGTCATTACCCTAATAGTAAAAAAATTCTTCCTAATGCCTAATCTAAATCTACCCTACTCTAGTTTAAAAGCATAGTCCTTTGTCCTATCACCACATGCCCTTATGAAAAGCCCTTTTCCAGCTTTCTTGCAGGCCTCTTTCAGGGAGGAACCTTCTCTGTCCTTAGCTATAAGTTGGATGTTTTTGTTTTGGTTGGTTGTTGTGGTTTTGTGGCTTTGTTTTGTTTTGTTTTGTTGTTTGGGTTTTTTTTGTTTGGTTGGTTTTTTTAGTTTTTTTTTTTTTTTTAATTAAAATCAGAGGATGATACCCATGCTTTTAAATAGTCCTTTGAACTCTGTGAAGTCACTCACTGAAATAAACCAACCCATATTGAGTTATGACACCAGGATCCAGCAAATCCCCTGCAGCCTTTTCAATCTTAAATTCAAGTCTATAGACTATAGTAATGAAATGCGTGAAGTAAAAAAACGTGCACAATGAGAAACATAATTAAATGCTGTACATTTCACTCAGTTCATCAAGAAAAAAAATTCTAAGATGACACAAGTGGGAGAGTAGGAATAATTTTCTAAAAGTGTAGCCCCTAACAACTGTAGCAGGAAAATACAAACTAGCAAGAATTAGTGATTAGGGATCCATCCCTGAGGGTACCAAGCAATCTCAAATTTTATTTAAGTCCATGGGAGCCCTAGGTGCTTGAACTTCTATGAAGCATGCCCTAGACGACAAGGTAAGAATTTCATCTCATCAGAAACCAGAAACAATGAATATTATCCTTACAGAAACGACAGCGACACTGGGAGGTTTTTTACATTAGAGCTGAGGGAACATTTTATTTGCTGAAAATTATTCCACAGATGTTACGTTTATTTCTCTTTGTAAACTACCCACAATGAGATAGTAACATTGTAAAATTCTCAGAAGTACTTCTTATTCAAAATTAGTCACAAAATTCTCCAGTGAATTTTCGCTTAAAAATCTGCTTTTGCTGAATATTTGAGCTTGCATTCAGTTTTTCGGGAGTTATTCATACTAATAAAGCTTCAGCACTCAAGTGTTCCTGGAGAGCAAACGTGAAAGCATTGCAAACATGGTCTAATTGAAATCCACTTTCCACTTTCAGCAAATATTCACCCAACATTTTTCCTACTATTCACTTCATTTTAGTTGACATTATGGGCTAGAATCTCACTGATGTGCACTAAAGAGAGACGTCACAGCAGAACCCTCTTCTATAATGGACGTGTAATATTTCTGGAACAGGCAGGTCTCTTGAACAGGCGTAGCATGATTTACCTGCTCTGTCCTTTTATTTTATTCAGAGGGCAGCCTTAAAGTAGGCTGTTCAATGGTTATGCAACTCCCTTAGTGTTTCAGCCACACATCAAAACATATGAGCCTGTGCTGTACCTTGCTCTAAGCTCCCCTTCAGAGCTAATCAATAAAGTTATTCATCTAGCTTCTTTCATAATTACCAGTGATCAGCTTATTGCTGCTATAAGATAGGCTTCTTCAGCACATATATTTGTTGCTGACATGAGAGGTCACCATTCAAGCAGTGACCAGTGGTGTAAGTTCTTTTATATTTATACTGTATATATATAGACAGATAAAGCTATTGCACCCGAAACATTTTGCTCTTTGGAAACAGGCAAAAGCGACTAGTCTGAAGCCACCCAAACTCTCCTGTAGACACTACAGTCACATTGAAGTGTGTTAGGAAACTCATCATCCCTACATTGAGGTCCATAGAGCAATAGGAGACTCTGGAGGACAATGCCAATCTTGACTGGCCAGAACTACCTTCTAGATGTGCCCATTTTTCACCCTACAGGTGAAGGAGACCCTACAGTGACAAAATGCTTAATGCTAGTGCCTCAGAGTAGTGTCAGTGTTGGGAGGGACAAGTCCAGATACAATTATCTCCAGTGTCAGATTATACACATATTCTGCTATCAAATTCTGTTGTAAAATTATCACCTTCCTCATATCCTTCTTGAGATATAAAAAAAGTCTAGTGAGAATTGCTCTTTCATGCCAAAGATTCCCTGCTACTTTGATTGCTTTTTAAGCTCATCTCCTCTTATTTATTCATTCATTACAGACTGTTAAGCAAAGCACTGAAAGGAATAGTAAGTTATTACAGCTCTTATGGAACCCTTGGAGGAAGAAAACTTCCAAAAAGTTTCTTATTAGTTGTGTCTATATTTCAGTGTGAACACTGCATTGCTAATGACACAAAACCTACTGACAGGGTGTTGTTTGTTTGTTTTTCCCCCTTAAAGCTAGGCTCCTCAGTTATGTTCTGCAACGTGGTGAACACCATCTTTTCATTACTTTGTGAATGGTCCCTCTGGGTCACTGCTCAGCCACATAGGTCAGTGTTCTTATGTCTCTCCAGATTGGTACTACACACAAAATCAAGCCACCGATAGTATGACTCAAATAAAAAGCGATTTTCCTATAACTCTCATCATAATATATACATGGCTTATGCACATAAACCAATTAATTTTGCCACATACTATACACCCTTACTGTTGCACAATTTTATGGGTATCGGAACCTTTTTATTGGTAAATGCTTTCTATCACTTTGGCTACCTGCAGAGAGTAAAAAAGCCTTCACTGGGATAATTCTTTCTTTAATACGACATACCTCATTGAAAGGGATGTTCTTCAACAAGGCTGTGAGACATGAAATCATCTCTCTCTAACTGTTTTTTTTCTTTTAGTTTCTAACTCCTCAGTTCATAGTTTTCTGCATATGAAATTGTGTCACCCAGTCATTTTCATATAGTTAAAATAAAGCACTACAGCTTGGATTCTAGGTCCAATGCTCACACCATAAGAATACAATTCATTCACTAATTAAATGCCCACAACCTCCATCACTAGTGCCTGCCAACTCTAAATTTATATTACAAAGAACTTTCATTTTATATGATGCATAGAAAAGAAGAAGAAGGGGAAGAAAAAAGACCAAGAATATTAATGTGCAAGAAATTACTTCCCTAAGGTCAGGAGCACCTCAAACTGTACCAAGGATAGAGCCATTAGTAATGGAACATCTTCAGTTTTTAATAATACGATATCTGTATAAATAATAGTCCTGAGTTTGTTTATATATTATAAATAGCTAGTTGCCATCCTTTTGGTGCTACTCTGATTCTACTGGTTTATTACCCCTTGGATGGGGGCAGAAAAGCATGTCATTTTTATATGACTTAATGTCAAAGTGTTCATAAAGCTAGATTAGGCTGCCTTCTCATTACGTTTGCTTCTCCTTTGCAGAAGAGCTACCTAGTATTGTTCCTAGACGTAAGTGTGAAAATTAATATGAACATGTATTTTAAGCCTGAATTGCAGTTCCCTCCATCTCTAATATCTCCACACATTCATGTACCTATCTTATTTAGTTACCTTTGTAGAGGCTATTTTTATATTTGTAATTGTTTGGTAGACTTAGGGTATGTAACAATGGATAACCATGCAATACATTAAATACTTACGAGTATGTTGTGCCTTCTGTTATAATATAAAATCCATCTATTCTGGTTGATGGGTTTTAACCTCACACAGAATACTTTAAACTCCATTTGGACTTGTGCCTACAATCACCTTAGCAAAGTCTCTTAAGTAACTGCGCACAGCCTAATTAGTATGCATTATCAATTAACAAACTTAATAGCCGGCAGATTGATTAGATCCTCTGTTGCAGGGGCAGAGCTGAAGCGAAACAGAATGAAAAATCATTGCACGCATACACTGCTGCTTTGTTATTTTTCTCAGATCCCCTCCTCCACATTCCTTTAATGCATACATATGGTTCTGAATACCTTGTAAACCAGAGCTTGCTCTAACTCTTTAATAAAACTCACTCGCAGATGAGAGAGCTGTAGTCCATGGCATATTTATTTCTAGCTGGAAACATAAACAGTTTGTTTTTACCAAGGCCTTTCGTCTCCACATGGTACAAGTTTTAGAGATTTGCTGCTTCTAAGCTGCTTGTTCTCACAGTGGCTGATAGGGAAAACCAGGTAAGTTAGAGCTGTGTGCATCACTTCAGAAAACCAGTAGCTGAGAAGATGATTCAGGCACCACATGGAATGATATGTTGACATATAGCACTAGGTGGATTCCATAAATTATTGTTGAAACAAATGAGCAAATCATCAACAAAAAAGCCCATGAAACATGTAATTTTGTATATTCTATTATATTGATGAGCTGAAAAATAAAGATACATTCCCATTTGGAAAGCAGAAATCAGACTGGAAAAGTTTACAGTAAATTTTAGATTAAATGCTGGTGTCAGACAGGATCTGTACCTTTAAGCATCACTGGTTGCAAACCCCTCGAAGACGAATGAAAACAACATTGAATACTCAGTTGCTACCTTGCAGAGGCAGCAAAGTCTCTCCTTGAACAAAGCTTGTTAGACATTACACACTGGGAAAGATAGTGGTGCTTGCCATGGTGATGTGAGCACTAGCAGCAAGTTGCAGAGTTAATAACTATTTAGCATTTATATAGCATTTACATATGCAAATGACTGAAGAAATATTAGCCAATTAATCCATATACCAGAGTAGTGGGGCAGGTCCAGTAAAAATATCCATGATGCTTGATATGGTTAAATTTGATAAAGCTGCAAAATGACTCTCCCAAAGGCATAAAATACTCCACTGCTGAGATCTAGAGCTGTGCTGAGGGCCCTCTGATTTGCACATCTACATCCCTTTTTAAAAGTGTGCTGCCACAGTTGTTGCCATTTTTTCAGAACCACAGAATCACACTACCTAGTGGCTGAGGTAGGAAGGGACCTCTGGAGGTAATCTATTCTCATCTCCTTGCTCAGGTGATGTTGGTTACCTGAAAGGACAGTATAGTTATCAAAATGCCTTGAAGAATGACTGAGCAGCCATATCTGGAGAATCTGAAGTGGTAACTTCAGCTTAAAAAGGCATTGAAAGACTGAGTTCCCTACTGAAAAGAAAAGTGGTATACCAAACTGTCTTTTCTTTCACAAATGAGAAGCTGAGCATGCTGATAGAAACCCATTGAGAAACTCTGACACTGCTTTGTCAAAAGGAAAACTGGTGCTTGTAAATGGGTTTAGATCACAAGACTTTCAGGAGTCCAAAATTCTTCTCCCAGCCAGGAGATGCTATATTTCTTAAATTTTGATGTGTATGTTTCCTGCTACTCCACTGTCCCACTGCAAGCCATTCAAGGTCTTTCCACCATCATTTTTCACTCCAATGATGCAGATTTTTCTAGCCCACTGATTTTGGCTTTGTAAGCATGGTCTCCTAAACAAGAAGACCTAAAGAGGCTTAAAACAAATGGAAAGCAATCTCTGCTCTGTACTGCTTCTGTAGACTCTAACTAAACCATAGCATTCACCCCCTCACCCCCCCCCCTCGAAAAAAACCCACAAAAAACNNNNCTCGAAAAAAACCCACAAAAAACCCCCCAAACATAAAGAGATAACAACAAATCTATATGATTTCAATAAAACCAACTCAACTGAAGTTTGAGACTGTCCTCCTCCTAGGGGTCTTGTTGATGTTAACTTGGGTTTTAGATACAGGCTTGCATACAATCTTACCCAGCTCTATTCTATTCTTGAGCTCAGCTAATCTAGATTCTTTCCACTGCTATGAAGATTTTTCCTTCCCCCTCCTTCTTTTTCCTTTTTTTTAAATGTTGACTGGCCTGTTACTGCAGAAGTAGAAGTGACTTTCCTAAGAAATACACAAAAAATCTTGAGTACTCTGATTTAAAGAATTAGAAGAAATTCAAAGATTCAGAAATGTAAATAAAAATGGTTTACATCAAAAATAAGCTCTGGATTCTAAAGCAATCTGAAATACTGCTAGAAAAATAGTAACATCTAAAATACAAAGACTATAACATCCCCTTGAAAAAAGGCTTCCCTCATTAAAAAAAAATTCTTTAAGTAATAAGAAGACAGAAATTCCTTTGAGTCTAGGTAAGGATGGAGCATTAATTAGCTGCCAGAAAATGGTCTCTCAACACTGCAGTAAGAAATATGCCTTTAATTCTCATTATGTGACCCAAGAGAGGGGCATTAGGTTTGTAACCAGTGAAACTAAAATGTGAAAACTCTTTTTTTTTTTTTTTTTTTTTTA
>WBNM01004341.1:22949-65011 GCA_013399055.1 Ramphastos sulfuratus
TTTTTTTAATGACTGGACTACTCAGGAAGCAGGAGGTGAATAATTCTTCTCTGGATTAGCAGTGGCTTCATACAGGCCCTTTCTCCTCACCTTAAATTGATTGTAGTCTGTTTGAGGCAGATCAAGTTATTCAATGTAAACTTTATTAAGAAATAAAGAGATCATAACAAATGCAACAAATGAGTTAATATTGAAAATTCAACAGTCACTGCAGCACCTTTCTATTACCTCTCTGGGTATTGTTGCAGATGTTCTACAGTCCTACAGCTGTTCTACATCACTCTTCAGTTGTTTCAGGTACAGATGTATTATTCAATAGATATAGTATGCTCCCTGTGTAATATCAGATCCTTGAAAGACTCATTTTAGATTGGTGTTCCTTCTTCTTCAACTCAAGTCTAACTTAAGTACTTTTAAAATAATTGTGATCCACTCCTTGTTGCCCAAGAATTGTATATACTTTAAAATGTACCCTTTTAGCCAGAAGTTGTCTTCCAAATAATTAAGAATCACGTGATCCCAGAACCACAGAATGTCAGGGACTGGAAGGGATGTTGAAAGATCATCCAGTCCAACCCCTCTGCCAGAGCAGGATCAGCTATACCAGATCACACAGGAATGCATCCCGGCAGGTTTCGAACATCTCCAGAGAAGGAGACTCCACAACTCCTCTGAGCAACCTGTTCCAGTGTTCTGTCCCTCTCACAGTGAAAAAAAATTTCCTCACGTTTACATGAAACTTCCTATACCTCAACTTCCACCCGCTGCCCCTTGTCCTGTCATTGGGCATCACCGAGAAGAGCCTGGCTTCATCCTTCTGGCACTCACCCTTTACATACTTATAAACATAGTTATAAACTGAGGTCACCTCTCAGTCTCCTCCTCTCTAAGCTAAAAAGCCTCGGCTCCCTCAGTCTCTCCTCATATGGAAGATGTTCCACTTCCTTAATAATTTTTCTGTCTCTGTGCTGGACTCTTTCAAGCAGTGAAACATGTAATTTCTGTTGTCCCATGCTATACTTTTCTCTTTAGCAAATATGCTGTTGACAAGTGTTTGAAACTGAGAGCAGTATTCCAGTACTTTCCGTGCCATTCTGGAGGCATGAAGTGGCACCAAATTCAATTTCAGTATGCAGTTCCTTTGATCCAAAATATATTTTGCGCTTTCCTTTCCAAGTGGTTCTCTAGAAAACGTAGCAATGAACTTAAAAATATTTTTATACTTTATCTTTCTCCTTATACTCCTTACAAGGCTGGTATTAAGTGATGTATCACTTCACTAACAGTATTTGGCCGTATTAGGAACTAGTTGTGCTACATGTTCTTTATCTCCCTCTTTATGCTAGGTAGCACCATGTACAACATCTTATTTTCAACTACTTTTTCATATATGTAATGTTATTAGTTTATCCAGAGCAAGACTACATTGACTCACATCTTCTTATATCTTTAGGAATTTGTCAGTCAAAGGAAGTAGCAGGACATCCTTTTATATGAACATTAGCAAACTTGACAGGATAAACAACAACATGCTCTCACATATCTGAGAACAGACACATAGTATATTGCAAAATGATTTATCGACATTCTGAGGATACTTTACTACATTTGCATTAGTTTTTGTCCAGTGTTCAAAAAAAACACTGTTGGACTACTAATTTGCCATAGCCATAATACTTGTATTTCAAGTGTAATTTTTCAAAGAGACTAGTAATTCTGGCTAGTTAACATTTGGAAGGAGACCAAATTTGAAAGGGTAGATCCTCAGTATTTTCTGAAAATCAATCTATTTTATATGTCGAATAAAATTATTCCTGCATTCCATAGATTCATAGAACAGTTTGGGTTGGAAGCGACCTTAAAGATTGTCTAGGTCCAACCCCTCTGCCATGGGGAGGAACACCTTCCACTAGACCAGATTGCTCAAGGTCTCATCCAACCTGGCCTTGAACACTTCCAGGAAGAGGGCACCTATAACCTCCCTGGGCAACCCATTCCAGTGTCCCACCATCCTTATAAAGAATTTCCTGCTAATATCCAGTCCAAATCTACTCAATATTGACGCCATGCACACTCATCCTATCACATAAAGTAAAACACCCTTGTAAAATGTCCCTCCCCAGCTTTCTTCTAGGCTTCCTTCAGGTACTGGAAGGCCTCTGTAAGGTCTTTTCTTCAGGCTGAACAGCCCTGATTTGTATAGAATTTGCTCTACCTCTTATATCAGGAAATGGACCTTAAGGGGAAGAGTGAAAGAAACGGAGGAACAGGGAGCAGAGAAAACTGTCAAAAAGCAGCAACAGTGTTAGTTAAAACCCATAACCAGCATATTGTTTGGTCCTACTCCAGAAATTTTTGCCCAGAAACATGTAATATGAGTATCACCTGTTCTGGAAACAACCTGCAACTTAAGTCCACCTGGACTGAGTGTTTGGTTGTTTTGTTTTTTTTTTTTTTTCCTTTCAGAGGGCGGTATCAGGTTGCTGCAATGTTTAAGGATTAATTTCAGTTAAAACAAATGTCTGAAATGGAAGAATTTTCAATGCTTTGCTAAAAAACTACCATTGTAAGAAAATCTCACCAAATCATTACTGAAATCACACAGTTCAGAGACATGCTCATATCATGAGCAAAGGTTTCTGCTACCCTCTAAACATTGACTGTAACAGGACCACAAGAAATTCAACTGGCTAGTGGAATGGAGATGAGTCAGTGCTCAGTGTGAGAAATGGCATTTTGTTCTCTCCTGCTTCCCAAATACTGAAAACTGTAAACTTGCTAGACTGGGGCTTCAATGCTCTTCCAGCAGCTGACATTTTATGTTCTGAGAAGTTTTCATTTGGATTTTGACTACTGTTACATCAATAGAAGGCCATTTCAAATAATTGCTCTCGTGTGTCAATGAGCCTTGCCGCTACAATGGGTTAAAACCTCACAGGTCTCTGAGCCCACAGACAAAATCACACTTACCTTGCTTACACTAGGTAACTCGTATGTGGAACAGGTGAGTTTTTTTGGCAAGTGGAAAGGGTGCTGTACAGGGACCTTGGATGCCACAATGCTGGGGGAGCCTGGATTTTGGAATGTGCTGTAGCAAACGGAGAAATACACCAAACATCTTGAGGTTTAGCTCCTGCTTTACAGCAAAAGAAGAAGACTTGAAAAGAAGCTTAGAGCTGTGACATATCAATAAACTGTTAGGCACATATAAGCAGCTGTTCTACATGATTGTTTTTGCTGTTATGGTATGTAAAAAATTAGAAAAGCATATCTCATAGCTTCTTGGTTTAAAATCCCTTATGTCAAAAGCGTGTTCTGGCCATATGATCATGACTGAAAAGGCTACAAAAAAGAGTTGTTCTGTAAATTCAATCTGTCTCCTTTATAATAATACATTATGATAGATACTAATTACAAGATAACATACTTATTTCTACAGGAACCGGATCTCAATGTGCTGAGTGGATTGATGTTCACTACATATTTTATCATCATCATCATTCAGTCTGCGAATTCTTATTTTATTTATTATAAACCATTCAAATGTGATACAGCACTAGTATTAGTTTTCTTCTGATACAGTGCTCCTACAGTATGGTCTTTGGGATTTACAGAGACAGATGAATTTACCTTCACAAAACCCCTGTGAGGTGAGGAAGTATGCCTATTTACATGTTATAGATAGGGAAGACACCATGATTTGGAAGCAAGGCACAAAGATATTTTGGGTAGCCAATTTGAAAAACTTGGACCTTAATTCTTCAGAGTAAAATATATGTCAAAACCACTCTATCTGTCCATGAGAAACTTCCCTTTGACCTTGGGTTCGGTTATAAATGCTGACCTTTCAAATCACAGGGCTTATTTGGCCAGAAAGTGAGTAATGTGCATATAATCACCCCGATTGTGTAATAGGAGCTGTGATCTCTGTTTCAGGGTACGTGACTTAATGTACTGGATGGAGCTGCAACTAGAATCAGAGTCCTCACCTGTGTTTCTTTTTCTTCTGTGATGCTGTGAATACCTTTGAGCCAGATAACAAGCTCACTCTTTCCCATTGCCCTATGTGGGGTAGGTCCCTGCAGACACAAGTATTAAGTAGAAAAGCAATTGTGAAACGAAAAACAAATTCATACTGGACAGACAACCTTCTCCAGACGTTTTTAGAGTATTTTGTGTGCTTGATTTTACAAGAATGGGAATGTAATAATTATTTCATAGTATGTTTTGCTCTACTAGACATAACAGCAGCCTTTGATAGCAGAGTTTTATTGCTGTAACATTTTCTTTTGCCAGACAGCTTCCACTCTTCTGTTACTTTCCTTGACTTGTGAAAGTTCTTTCATGCCAAATATGCTTTGTTTCCTTTTAACATAGCTGAATAAGGAGCACACTTATGAGTTGTGAATAATTCATAGCAAGGAATCTAGAGAATTCTAGAGAATTAGTACCCAACATCTTCGGAAGACACAGGAAATCACATTGTCTGTGACCTCTTGATAGATGAACTGCTTTAGGAACTGTTGAGTTATTCTGACCATGACCTAAATGCAATGCCTTTTTCCCATAAGGAACTAGGAAATGCCACCCATTTAATTTTTTTTAATATGGAGGTGCAATCAATATTCTTGTCTTTCTGTGGGAGTCCCTTTATTCATGATTCCAAGCCTAGCTAAATAATAGGTAGGCCAATGATTTATTTTTAATACGAAAATCTTCTTATCTATCGAATACTTTAGCCTCACAAATGTCAAGTCATTTATTCAATTGTTAAGGTGACTGCTCATTTTCCATATTTTCAATGGAATTATTTCCACTTCAGTGCTAAAATACACTAAGCTTGAAGTAAATCAATTCCCTCCTTGTGCTAAAAATTAGCATAGCACAAACTAATCAATGCTATCAAACACTAGTGCAAAAGCTGTGACAATAGCCGTATCAGTGAGGAAGTAAATTGCTTATTATGTCAAACTGGGAAAAAAGGCTCATCAATCACTACCCATCTGATTCACAAAAATACAGGCCATGGGTCTATTTTTCTTAAAAGTGAGCAAGTTCATTCTCCACATTATTCGAGGTACATCTCCTGTAATAACACAGGCTCCTGCAACTTTTCTCTGCAGCAGCACCTTCCCCGTGTGCTTGTACAAATGCTTTCAAATATTTAATGAGCAAACATCATACGAGCATACGGTAGGCTGCAGTGCCCATTCTCTGTTAGGCACCAGCTCCGATTTGGTGGAAGCCTTGCTATCACTCGGATGTGCTGGAGAGATGGCATTGCAGTTAGGGTTGAATCAGGAGAGCAGGACCTTGTGCTCACTTTTGTCTCCAACTTCCCGCATGACTAAGTACAGCTGCTCTATACCTCAGCTCCTCCATCTGCAGACAGGGGTAAATATGTCCCTGCTGACTAGAAGTGGTGTGAGGACAATATGACTAATATCTGTAAAGCATTTGAGTGCTTGAATGTAGGGGTATAATAGAAAATAGTTCATTAAAGCAGGGCTGGTTCCATGCCTGTCTAACAAGACTGTCAGCAAGGCTGGCAATTAGTGCCAGTGACTGGACCAAGTCCACCAACTCATTTCCTCTGGGCCTCCAAGCATCCATCTGATGATAATAATTTTGGGTCTTTACCAGGCAGGGACAGACATGAATGGATGAGCTAGAAGGGCGAGGTTCTATGTTCCATTACTAATACCCTGAGCCATGCAGTCCTACTATAAAAATTCACTTTTATTAAAAGGTTATTTCTGACACTTGCTATAGTATCACTATCATTCTCTGGGAGAGGAGTGATGAAAATAATTTTAAATGTTATCAGTGCAATATTTAAAGGGGTTTTGGATTTTTTTTCTTGACTGAGAGAAAAGTGCTTTGAAAAGACATCCCCTCCAGCATGTGTTAGTTCCTAACCTGGTCCAATCTCTTTTAATCTCACAGATGCATGTGCATTGCAGGGAGAAGAAAACAGAATGAATTTGCAGTATTCTCTGCTAGGTTAAAGTTTTGTACTTCTTGCAGTCTGCAAGGACAGTTCTTTATTTTTCCTTAGTAAGTTGTTACACACAAACAGAAGTTACTGAAGTATATGAATATTGACTTCCTGTAATATAGCAGCATTGACATAAAATGCAAGTAATTTTAACAGTCTTACACTTATATTAACACTTTTTGTCCCAGAATGAAAACAAAATGCTTCCCAGGGATCACTTCATTCCTGGTCGTTGTGCAACATCTTCATTATGGCTTAACATTTATTTCTTTTAGAAAGACAAGCCTCTGTGACACCTTTTAGTCATTCACTGCTGAAAGTGACTACTATGGCCCAGATAAAGCTGCAGACCGGAAGTAATTGTACGTATTGCAGTTTTTAAGGTTCCAAAGCTGGCATTCACACACTTTAACTTGGTCTCAACAAATCACTTTTCTTTCCGTGTCTGTTTCTGAAAGAGCTGACTGAGAGCTAGCAGGACTTGGCTTTCTGTTCTTCTGCAGACAGGACTTCTCCTAACAACATGCACAGGTTTCCATTATGTTCTGATTCAGCAGAAAATTGTATCATCAGTACCACTTGTGCAGCTAATACTATGAGAGTAGCCCAGGGGATTGAAACACACAGGTTCCTTTAAAATTAATTAGATATTTCAAAAATTCAGCAAAAGTGCTTCCTGGAAATGGACCTTCAAGTCACTGTTTCAGTCCAGTTCTCTGTAAGAGACAGTATGTACTTCAGGGAAGAAGGGTTGGTGAAGTACAACTATAAAACAGAGCGCAGCAAGTCAGGACTTCTCCATGCTGGAGAAAGGACCTTGCTTTATGACATAAATATTTCAAAACACTACATCTTACAAAACCACTATATTATGTAGTATAATTACTCAATGTCTACCTTTGCTATATTTCACATGCTGTGGAGACTGTTTAATGCTCTCTTTTTATGCAGAACACAAGGGTACCAATTATTGTCAGGGCTTCTGATAAAAGACATCATAACAGCATAAAAATTAATAACACTATTTTTTATGAAAGGTTTAAATAAAAGGTTTCTCAGGCCAGCTGTAGCCATTGCTGAGGAAAGGACAGGTTTGCAATTGAAAATATTGCTAAGTAGGGGAGTAAAATCCTTGAGATGTGAATGAAATTTACTACAATGCTCTAAGATATAGTTAAATCACCCTGGTAATGAATATGCTAATGTCTGTTTTTTTTAGATGAACTTAAACTGATGACTTTGATTGTTAAAGAATAAAATTTTTCTCTTCAGGAAAAATGATAGCAGCACTAAATCAAGTGTCTAATACAAAAATATAATTCTACAGATCCTTCCAATATAAATGTCTTTAGATATGATGTGCAAAGTGCACCAGTACCCTTAAGGCTCACTCTCATAATGCACAAGGCACTGGGAGGTTTGCTATTATCTCAGTTCATAGTACATTAAGGACAGATACAAGGAAGGAAATGTCACCTATTCAAGTGTTGTAAGTTTGCATGCAAATGCTTCTGCTATTATTCGCAGATTTGTTCCATAGCAAAATTTAACGATTTTAGTAATACTCACAGCTTACCAGACTACAGATACCTATATGTTCTTTACAATAAAACATTTCTATTTCTACCAACAAGCCACAAATCCCTTCTGCATCAAGGTGAGCTTTTCCCCATCAGAATCTGCCAAAAACCTTTTTAGTCCACATGCCTTGGTGACAATATCATCTGGGCCTGGAGTGCTTCAGTAGGTTTTACTTACTGCAACCAGCTTCCTCTGCAGCCTCCATTCAGGGTGCCGGGGAGCTCCACTAAAGCTCAAACCTGGACACTTGAAATCTGCTTAAGCTGCACTATAGTTGCATCTGTGTCCAGCTACATTTCCTTCTGTCCTCACTTATTGACTGCTCTTCTTGTAGGGACTTCAGAGCTACCCTGTGGTCCTGTCACCTAGGTGGACCTCAGCTTCATGTTGTCCAGCCTTGTCTCTTCCTGATCCTGTCAGGACCCCAGAGTCGCCATGTTTCCACATCTTATCCAAGACTGCAGAATATCTCAGCTCTGCTTGAGCATAGTGGGACAGTGCATGATGGGAATGATACTGCCTATCCTGCAGTCACCCTCAGCTCTGGCTTGTCTTCCCTTGTGGAGCAGTCCTGACAAACACTGACATTTGCCAGCTTCCCAGAATTTCTAACATCACAAGAAGTGACACGGTTGTGAAAGTGAAAAACATAAACTTGTTGTAGAGACTTATAACTGAGACATGTAAAAATCCAGTAACTCAGTAAACAGTCTTAAAACATTGGGAAACCTCACATGAGAGTAACTCATGAGTAATGACACGTGACAAAAGGCAACAGATCATTTGTAGTCTGTTGGGCGTTGTGCATATTGGCAGTCCAGGAAGTGAAGTAAAATTTGATTAATCCTTTGGGTCTGCATAGGTAGCGCTCACTGTTATCAGAACGATCCATAAAACATAGCACTATGGGAGCCTGACAATCTCAGAGAGAACAGGAGTGAAGCAGTGGAGTGGATACTGCTCTCTGTGCTATCTTTCTTCTATGCACATGCAAAAGATACTCATAATCTTACCTACCTGATGCCTATCAGACTCTAAAAGAGCTCCTCAGGATAGGGAGAGTAATAACATTTACATGATCATTTATGTGACAGACAAAAGTACAGTACAGGTAAGTATGACAGAAAGAGTTACGGAGTGAACATGCAGCTAATCAATGCGTGTGAACAGATCTGCCATACTTATTCATAAATGTGTAAATGTTGTAAGTAATGAACACACAAAATATGAACACACTCATTTATCTACTTATGAAGAATCAATTATTTCCTTATCATTTTCTCTAGTTCAGGCTATACTTTAGAGGATCATTTTGTCTTACTTCACTGAAAATATAATAAATCTTCAATACATTACTAAATCTAACAAATTACTACACATCTTGCAGTACTCCTGATTTTCTTATCTAAAAGGACGTTTGCAAGACCAAACCTCCAAAGCAACCTATCTCTTATTTCAAGACCATTTAATTTTATAAATTCATTACCCCTTGTGCATAAAATTACTTCCCTTGATGTTTTAAAGTAAACTTTTTCTGATCTGACTGCATTCATGCAAATATCTCCACCAAACTAGGATACTAAACCCAAATCTGCTTCTTGTTAATTAAGAACTAGGTTTCTAATTTAGTTTGTTAGTAGTAGGACTGAAACACTTGCAATGCTTCATGTAGTATTAAACTTGATTTTCTGTTTTGCCATGTTTTGCCATTTTGTAAATCTAAATCACAGGTAAACCTAAATCAGAAACACACAGCAAAACTATACAAAATATGGACCCTAGCTTGGGTGTTTCCGGAGAATTTAAAAAGATGATTCCCAAAGGTCTCTAGAAAAAAGAACATTCGTAAGAATTTGGTAAAATGAACTAGTATTTCTTAATAAAGAGTTATATTTTGAAATAAAATAGGTAATAACGGAAGCCACATACTTGAATTCATGGTCATCCCTTCAGTAACTATATATCTCTCTATACACTTGTATTTATAAGACAGGATAATCTCATTATCTCTTTGCCTGCACTTCCTCCAAGTCACAGAGAGTTTTCTGTTTGTTTGTAATTTTGAATTAAGTATGGCTCCTGGCAGAATGACCCTAGCATAGCTCAAAAAAATTAATTTCTTATTTTGATCTACAAAATCTTTGCCTATCCTGACATCTTTTACACTCTCGAGCTGGAAGCTACACCACTACTGTCTTCCATGCAACATATTTTTTATTTTGATGGTGGTAGTTCCAAGAGAATGAACTTTTCAGTGGAGCTTACGGAAGGATTTCTAGAATTGAGGCTGAACTTGCAAACAGCACTATATTGCGTAACACATTACAAAAGTAAATGTTATACTCAGAAGTATAACTAAGAGGGTTGTGTCTGAGCTCAGATTAAGTCTTCTGGCCTGCTCAGAACTCATACAACTGGCATGGATTTGTGACAGGTACTGTGCCATTTTGATATCGGTTGTCATGACAGCATGTGGTGTCTGCACCTGTGGAAGTGTTATCAGTTTATAACCTGAAAATACTGCTGATTTCTGCTCTTCCACAGCACTCTGACTTTACCAGAAAAGTGACATTTCCTCCTGGCTGCTAGTTCCTACCTTCAATGTCATAGTTTGCCCTCCCAGCAGCTGTTCCAATACAGCTCAATTAAAAAACAAAACGAGAAGGGAAGAAATAAATTTAAGAAGTTTAAAATAAAATAAGCAATAAACCCAGAAGTGTGGGTTAAATTTACCTGTGCACAGAAGGTTTATTGTTTGCTTTTATTTTTTTCATTATCATAATTTAAGCAAACATAATTTCCAAGAGTTTCTCCTTATGATTGACCTTGGGGTGGCTGCTGTTTTCTCTACTGTCAGGTTTCATCTCTTAGAGGTTTGTGGCATGATGCAAAAAAAATATTCAGCTGCTCACAAAGTGTCTGCTGAATCTCCACAGTTTAGTGTTGATATTCCAAGGGAAAGAGGAACAGGTTTTAATTTCCCTTGTTGTGGCAGCTTGTAATTCATAGGATGTTAGGAGCTTATATACAAGCTGCAAGGTGGATTGTGCAGACACAGGAGCAATTTCAACTACACCAGAAATAGAGTCCTTAGATACAAACTCCAGAGTTGTAAAGGTAATTTTTCACCTGTTAAAGAAACAAGTCTACTTAGGCAAATTGTAAGACACTTTGCAGTTTAAAAAACTTCTCTTTTTAGATTATTTTGAAGGAAAATAATCTAAATTAAGAATACAGTTCTCACTGTAAACTGTGTATAAAGGGCAAATAAGTTCCTTGTGGATAAATTTATAACCAAAATAGCATTATATTAATGAGAATATTTTAAAATTTTTTCAGAGAGTATGTCTGCTTCTGCCTTCATGTTTATTATAGCACCAACAGTATGACTGTATGAAATTCCTGCAGCCAGACTCCACTTGCATCAGTTTGAGTAAAAATAACACGAAATAAAAGCTACCACAGACTTCAGGCTAAACTAGGAACTAGCCAGCTCACACTAAAACTTTGCAACGGGATCTCCAGTGCAGCTGTTTCTTGAAATATGCAAAAGTAAACCAGTGCTGATAAATCGACCACCATAGTTAGCCATCCCATGACAATTACATAATCAACTTGTTAAGCATTATGTAATATCAAAGGAATGATGCTTGTGTACTGAGTCCATCTTTAGTTCTTACATGATGTTTTTTAAAATTGTATCACTAAGAGAGCATACGAATAATACTTTTGGCCAATAATAACCTTATTTCTAAAATAAGAAAAATGAAGGAGAAAATGCTGAACAGTTCTCATGATAACAGTAAAAGAGGTCCAAGGTCTCTCATGAACATAAAACAAGAATAAACTTCTTTAAATGTTCAAACCAACCCAAAATTAACTAGATCATAACAAAGAAAATCTATCTTTAAACTTCCCCTTTACAAGAAGACTGAGTAAGTAAAATCTGCTAAATAGTCTCTTACTCTCTCTCACTTCCTTCTTTTTTATTTTCTTTTCTGCATATGAATAGGTGCATATACAAAGACACCTTCTCCATCATACAACTGCTATGATTATGAATTGCCATTGCTCATTTGTACAGCACACTGTACAGAGCATCATGATCCATTAACAGGCCCTCTGCAGTCTACAGCATGAATAAATGAAAGAACTCAGATTTCTAAATGTTTTGTCCAAACCCATGAAGAAACAGGTATTGAATTTCAACATTCCACTAGTGATTTTCAGCCACAAAAGTCTTCAATACATTTATTTTCAACATGCTGTCATGGAATTTTTGTATACGCATGCAACCTGCTGTTTGCCCAGGTGAATCTCAAGTTTCCTCCCTCACAATGTGCCTGTTAGAGAAGCCAAACATACAGAACAGGTAATTCTGAAGAAAACGTATTTGGGAGGTAGATCCTGCCTCTCTTCAATCAGATGTCACTCTTTCCTCAGGCTGAGTTTGCAGCAATCACTAGAGAGCTAACTCGGTTTGGCAGTAGCTGCATTTGTGCATGTTGGTCTTCAACTTCTTTGGTTAAAGCTGGGCCTTTAGTAAAGCCTTGGGCTAGGCCCAAAATAAGCCTGGATCAATTTTGATTTGATACTCATAAGAAGAATAAAACAAAGCACATAAAACCTGGATTCACTAGCACCTAGAGGAACAGTAGCAGATCCAGCTTCTGCCAAAGATCATCTCAACTTGGTAGAAGAGTGGTGAACGGCTTCAGAAAGAACCTGGATTTTGTACCAGTCTGCTTAACCATGCTGAATTTCCTGCCAATGAGTAGATGTTAAAGGAGGCCTCTATGCACACTGTAATGCGATGTAGATTATTTTACATACCTAATAGGTCATTGAAAACTTTATTTTTCAAACTTGCCAGGAGAATCTGGAAAGCTCCATTTCACTGTCATTTCAAAGGAACAGAGATTCTTGCTCATCCTGTTCATTTCCATTCAGTAATGCTTCTGTCAGCTGTCATCTGCAGTGCCTGAGCCTGCACCAGTTTCAGACGCTTACATTGCTAGTGCTACAAACAGCAGACTCAGCAATAAGGATGTCATCAGCATACTTGAGATTACAACATCTCCTTCTGCCAATGTTAATACCACTATGGCAACCATCAACAGCAATACACATTATTATTTCGCTATAAATATTGAACAGATGTGACAGCTTTGTCAAACTTCTTTCTTGGTGTCCAACCACTCCGTTATACCTTTTCCTGCTTTGACTACTCTCCTCCGGCCATGAAAAGAAGTGGTACAAGTTGACCATCTGTGAGGAAAAGCACTTTTGTAACATCTAGTCCTTGTTCATTTCTGTGTATAGAAACATATATAACATATTAAAATAATACTTTATTTATGATTATTATATACACAGATTATGTAAATTTTCACCAGTTTCACCACGATGTAGCCCAGCTACCTTAAGGTCCTTATTGTAGCCACTAACTTGCTGACTCTACTTTCTCAATTTTTTTCCTGAGTTGAGTAGCAAAAACAACATCAACAACAAAGAGTGGGGGAAATAAAAAAAAAAAAAAACAGTCCTTGTTTAACACTTTATATACCTTCATCTCTTTAATCTTTCCAGTTTATTTTAAGTGTTCTAAACATTTTCTTGCTGTTTAATCAGAAGAAACTAAGTTATCTTCCGCTCTTTTTAAGAAAGGTTTGCAGCATCTCACTTAGAGAAGATGCTTTTTGAACCATAAATTAGAAGGGAGAGTTAACTTATCCCAAAACCAGGTCAGCAGGAGAATGAGAAATAGGCAGGAACAACCTAATCCAATTTTCTATCCATTTTCCTGTGCAATGACATACCATTCAAAAAAACACCAGAAGGTTATCCAACATCTAATTTTGTAGGCATTAGCCTTTAAATCAGAGCAAAACAACTCAGAGAACCTGGGGAACAACCTGCCGCGTTCTGCTTCACCTTCACTGGCATAGGTTTTCTCTCTCAGGGTTTCAGAAGAAGCAACACAACTGCTATGTAACTACCCTGCAAAACTTAGCATGTGCTGGAAAAGGGGTCTGGCCATGTTCTAGATGTGACTGTCCTGGAGAAACCAGCTGGCAGTTCTGATTTCTTTTTTACTTCCTGCTGAGCTGGCATCTGTGGTAGGTGGACTTGTAACCTTATTGATAAAAAAAGTGCAAAGCTGGGCAGACTTGGTGAGACTGGATCGTCCACAGGTAGAGGAAGGCGAGAGTTGAATCCAAGGGCTAGATATAGGTGTTTTATCCTGAGCAAAGAATTATGCATTGCTGAAGTTAATAGAAGTGTTTTATGAGGAAGAAGAGGTAAAGAGACTGTATGCTCTTTCCATTGTTAAATCAATAATGTTATGGTATGCTGCTGAAATCCATCTGCATGTCTGTTGAGTTTTCGGTTGTTTGCTTTTGTTTGGTTTTTTTTTTTCTTTCCACCTCTAGGTCTAATCAATAAAGAAAAGGTGAAGAGGAAAGGCATAAACAGTAGTTGGAAGCAGCTTTGATTCTCATTGATAATATTCTCTTTAATTTGGCATCAGACTTTTAAAAGAAAATTGTGGACATATTTGCTGGCAACTATAAAACTTTTCTGTTTTTTTGAAAAGTATTCAATTTCTGTTTGCCTCCTCTCCATCCATAAATGCAATGACAAAATCTCTGTCTTGATGCAAAAATTTCCCTTCGATTTGTTTTCTTATGGCTATTAGCATGTCCTTTGCAAGTATTTAATGTTTATGAGGTTTGCTTACTTCAAAGAAAGCTCCAGGGAATAACTGATTGGAAGCAAGGGAGATATGTGATAGCTTCAAGACTGACGAGTCATCACATGGAGGAGCTTAATACAACAGACAGAACCAAAGAGTAAGAGTCCAACAACTTTCGCAGTTTGAGCAGTCATAGCTTGGCATTGGATGGAATCTTTGGGAAGGAAGTGAGATTAGTTTGCTGTTTTTGAAGGATAGCCATATCTATACATTACTTCAGAGATATATATAAAATGACAATGAAGGAATAAAGAAAAAGAACCAAATCATTCTAAATTGTAAAATGTGCACAGTAATTTTTTTTTTTTTGAAGCCTCATTTCACATGAAGACGCGATAAACACAGGGGCTTTGAATGCATGTGATTATCTCAAATTGGCCAAAATCTTTAAACCTGCTACTTCAGTTGTAGTTTTGCATATCTATAGACAAAGCAAGTATAATCAGGTTAGGGTTAGGGTGCAATACAAGAAAGCAAGAGACTTATCTCACCTTCAACTCTTCCACAGAGGAGCAACAGCAATAAACATCACTATGCTGCAATCTAGCCTCCCTTCAGGTCAAGGTCCTTCCAGTGCTTCACACAGACAAATTAATCATGTCTCAGAAGCACACTGAGCCACAAATACTTAGTACTTCTTTCAGTCCAGTCCTCATTTAAGTGTCTTGTAAATCCCACTTGCTATATTCTTATGTGACCAGGTGTGATCAGGAACAGGATATCCAACAAAACGCTTTCTCTGAACCTAGTGAGATTCCTTACATCCCAGAAGTGATACAGAGACATGTTCAGAGACATGTTCTTGTGAGTTTGACAATAGGTTAGGGACCACCTAAAGAACGTGTTACTGAGTAACACATTCAAAAAATGTAAGATGAAGGAAGGTCCCTTCGTGGGTTATATATAAAAGCTTTCCAGGATAGAGCTGTTTGTGGGTTGCACTCTGGGAGACCTCAATGTAGAAGAAACTAAACCACTTAGCTGCTGACGTTGAATAATTAAGTACTGCAACAGAACAAATGTTCATCTTTATGCAACTGTTAAGGTAATTCAGATTTAGGTTGGTTGAACCTATCAAAGATGAAGATTTTTTTAATCATTAAGGCTAACCTTTTAGGTTCACAAAATCAATTTGGGGCCTATCAGACTTTCCATTCCTGATGGTTAATACTACATTTCCCTCCCCCACTCAAAAAAAAAAAAACAAACCCAAACAAACAAAAAACCCACAAAATTAAAGAGAAATTACAACACTTTGCTCTCCAGGCAAGAGGAAGGTATACTATTTTCCAAGCTTAGGGAATAATCCATTGTTGCATTTGAATGAAAGAAAATGTCTGAATTCTTTGCAGTAGGAGCCAGGATTTCACCTTCTAAAAAAATGAGCCATTTGGTACTTCTGGGGTAGTAGCACATATTAGGATAAGTTATATAGGATATCTATCGCCTTTAGGTTTTCACTAAAGATGATGTCTATACCTTCTTCTTAATTTCTTCTGAATTTTAAGAAAAATCCTTCTTTGTCTTTTTCCCCTTTCCTTCCTCCCCCCTCCTTGTCCCACACCTTTCTTTCGACCCCTGCTTTTCTTTATGTTTCTGCCACTCTCCCTCCTACTCCTTTGGCAGGATCCCCATTGTAAAATACAAACATGTAGAATTAATATTCCAGTTAAACTTTCGATCTCTCAGCATCTGAATAGGTTTGAATAGAGGCAATGCTACTAAGTAATCCCTTTTGAAGACATGGTATAAAATGGTGGCATTAGGACCAGTGGGACAATTTGCTCCCCCAGAGCAAGGTGTTCTGAAGAGTCTAAAACTTAATCTTGGCTTCTTCTGTCTTTTTATTTTTGTTCTCTGTAACAAAATATGAAAGGAACTTCCTTAATTTTCATATCAGTGTTTTCAGCTCAGGACTCCATTAATGCACCCCTCTCACTGCTGCTGTTCTGTGCCCTAGTTTGCAGTCAGTTCATTCTGCACTGATGTATATTTCATTGCCCAAGGCTTAATTTTGATTTATTGTCCATCCATAAATTAGAAAAATATGCTCTGGAATTCCATCCCGCTGAAAAGCTGTGCCTGATGTCAGGGGACTGGGTGATATTTAAGATGTCAGAAATACATATTGGATTAGTGTGCTTTGTTTTCCCACAACAGCAGGTGTTTAATCATAGCTGATGGCTGAAGTTAAATGCATTAGGACAGGATCAGCCAAGAAGATGGAGTTTTTCTAAACCATACAAACTCCAGATAAATAACTCAAAACTAATTGTGTGTCCACATCTTAGATACATTTTTATTTACTTTAATACATTAAACAATGAAAATAGCCCCTGACACTTACCTCCTCATTTAAGATCTGTATGAATCTTTGATGTTAATGAGTAAGTGGCCTTTGCACAGTATTACACTGTTTCTTCTTGGTCCTTCAAAGGCTTATGATATTTTCTAAAGGAACTATAGCTAATTTAAGAAAAAAAGAAACAGAAAAAAGAAGAGTAAAGCAGCTCTCTTTTTTTGAGGTTGTAGGGCAGAAAATTCAAGACATGAAATATAAAAATAAAATTGATTAATATACACAGGACTGTAAATAACACAGACCACATTCTGTATTGAAGGGTTCTCTTGAATTTTCTTCTTCTGCAGCTTATTTTTGTTTGTTGCAGTTAAGCTTGCTGCTCTGTTTATGTTAATGAGAATTCTCTGTGTATAGAAAAATGATCAGGCCTGGTCTTGAGCAATTTAGCTGGAGGCCGAAGAGAAGACGCTTAGGAGAGCAAACATTTTCAAGGTCAACCGGTGAACTGTAACAAGCCAGTGAGATTCATGGCAAGAATTGTATATTTTGACACAACAGCGATTTGATTAAAAGAGAAAGTAATGGGTTTAAACAGTCGCTATGAGGATGTAGCCAGACTTTGTTAGCTTTTTGCAAATTACTTAACAGAGCAGTGATGGAACTGGAAATAGGGCTGTTCTGTGTAAGGTGAAAAAAAGAGGGTTACATTTCAAACGGGAATAATAAAGGATGCTAATGTTTGGTGTTAAATATATTTCACTTCACTCACCTTGCAACAATTTCTAGGAAGTTTAGCACATTATAAATGCTGTAGACAGCTATAATAAAGTCGATGGGGTTTAAGTTTTCTAATATTCAAAACAGAGTTGCTGTTACTGCATTTATAATACCTGATTTCTCTATGAATAAATAATATTATGAACAGCATTATTGCACTCTTCTCACAGAGACACCAAATCACTGCAAAGGCAGACAATGTTTCACTTCATATGCTGCATAGACAAACTGAGGCAGAAAGGTTTTGACTTGCACAACATGAGTGAGTTAGAAGAAAATGTCTGATACAGGTTCCCGTGTCTCAATCTTTAAAGTTATGGCCTGATTGCACATGATATTTCAGCATGAACTTGTAGTCTAATAATTAGTTACCCCAAAATAAAGTTAGACACATCTTTCAAACTTTTTCTGTCTGTAGATTAGCTAAAGAGAGAGCACTAATCCAGAAATAGGTATTTGTCATGTTAGCTTTATATTTTTCTTGCCTTTCTGCTTTAGAAGTATTTTAGTAGAATTTTGAAACCATAGTCCAAATTCAACATTTATCTCACAACAAAGTGAGCTCCAGTTTGCAAGTATCCCAGAAGATTGTCTCTCTTCCACAGGCAGATTCCATCCTGCCTTAAAGCAGAGATGTCACAAGGTCTGAATCTCACGCAGAACAGTAAAATTTTATGTGCAAACAGAATTATGAGCATTTTGCCAGGGTGAATGTTTTGAAATTACAGCTGCAATGAGTGTCCGTCAGAGACTTGAACTCTTACCAAAAAATTGTATCTTTACTTTTCCTGTTAGGTCCGTATCTACTGTTGTTGACTTTGCTTCTATGCACATACACAGGTTATGTGACTGCTCGAAGGCAGATCTGTTTAAAAACAACTTAGCTGCTTTGAAAACCCCCAAACATTGATAAGAAAAAATCCTGTTAGTGATGAAAGACTACTGCCTTACAATAGCAAAGTAGAAGTAGGTGTTATAATATTTTGAGCCACAGAGGCTGGAATTACAAAAGCAGAGTACCAGAAATGATTGAATATGACCATAAACACCAGAATTGTTATCTCTGTAGCCATATGTTGTATTTCATAAATAACTTGTTTAAAAAAACCCACCAAACTGTTATGTTTTCTTGGTTTGTATTGCTTAATCTCACAGTATCCAGTTATGTTATCAAGCTGTAAAGTGAAACTTCACAGTTGGATTAAGCCTATCTCAGGCCAAATTGTCATCAAAAAGCGGTAGTCTCATCTTGCTGAGTACCTTGTGCCAGTGTTATCTGGAGTGGGACCAGACAGAGATTCAAACCAGTTCTCTAATCTGGTCAAACTTCAATATTCTTGATGGTCTGTGGGTCACTGAGTCAGTTCAATTCACTCCAGGCAATGGCGCAAATGACACTGGGGCTTAGACAGAGGACAGAACTGAAAAGCATTGTGCTGACCAGTGAAAAACATTTCTAAAATTACCTTTGAGTTTGGTTTTGATGCTCCAGAATGGCTTCAAGGTTTGTTCTCCTTTGCTTAATGCACAAGAAGAAGATGAAGAAAACTGGCTAGATTAAAGCTCGGATGGGAATCATCAAATAATGTGACTTCAGTTTGCTCTAAAATTGTCTGTTTAGAATTAGTGTGATGATGTAGCTTCCCTCAGCAGACAGGATTTGCTAATAAATCCCCTCTGTACTAAGACTGAAGAAGTTTGAGCTTATACTCCTCCAGGGAATTCTGTAGAGGGAGAAAACATTTTCTATTTTATGAAAAATACAAACACCGAATTATCAATTTTGTGTCGTTTATTCATCCAAAAATTCTATTGATTTGCTCTCAATAAGTAACAGTTTGAGGATATAGCCCTAATTCAGATTTGTTGAGAGTTTTAGAGAACGTAATTCACAAATTAATGCAAAACTAGTTTTAGGTTAAGGAGCGGTAATTATGATTGGAAACTGGAAGGAGAAGTCTGATGGGAAACCATGTTTAAAAATACATAAATATTAAATCACATCCTGTATCTTGTGGGGAAAAAAACCAATATGACAATCACCATCTTTCAAATGACTAGTTAGTTATAGCTTCACTGAAAATACATTAACAGCAATATAACTCAATACCAAGAGTCCAAAGAAGATTCCAGACTATTCCTCTATGCAAAACCAAACTATGTCGAGCTTTGCTTGATCTTTAGATTCAGCCTTTTTGCAATTTAATGCCATCTGAAAGAGTTTCCAGCTAGTAAGTCCTTTAACCTCTACAACCAGAATATTTTGCCCCTTAGTATATATAGTGGATGTTTACGTTGTCACCAGTCTTGAAAATATTTTTTTAGGGAAAGATTTTGGGTTGAACAGAGCATTAATCAGGAATAACAATTCCTGATTTCTCAGCTTTCCCATGGATTCTTTGTGCAACTTTGCATAAGCCACCACACTTCCATTTCCATCTCTGAACAAAGGTTATCCCACACACTTCTCTCTCAGGGGGCTTCTGTGTCTTAATCAATCAATATTTCTAATGGCATTTTGAGATCCATAGATAATTGGAGATTCTATGACAATAGAGGTAATGTACACAAATTATGGGCTGTTTCCCCACCCCTTCCTAGTGTCTCATAACCTCAGCGAGACTGATCTGTACATGTTTTTAGTGTATATTGAAAGGAAATAACTTACTACACAAAGTCCCAAATGTTTCTTTTATCTGATTATCCAAGGTGTCCCAGGAAGAAAAACAGACATTTTGATGAGCTCTGACCTCGAGCTTCACCTGTAGCAAGCTTCACAAAAGCAAGAGGAAAGCCACTGCTTGTGTTGAAAAGGAAGGGCAGAAAGTTTGGTCACGATGGAAGTTAATGATAAAGTTGATGGGACAGATTCTTAGGAAAACTGTGAACTAAATTATTCCAAACAGTAGTATCATAAAAACATTGCTTTGGGGGAATACACATGCAGGGTCCCACACTGTTTGTGTGGTCAGACATTGGGTGTTTCAGTGAGATCCGTAATTACATGATAAATGATATTGTGGTCTGCTATGTTTCCACCTGTGCTAGTAATAAATCATTGGGAACGTTGAAATGTCCTAGGTTTTGCTGCTACGGGGCTGGTTTCTCCTTTCAGGTACAGGGTAGAACTTTGACCTATGAGCTCTCTCATCTGCATCAGATACTTTATATTTCATATGCAAGAAAAAAAAGAGCAAAGTTTCATGTGCCAGCTTAACCAGGCACTATTTATTCTGTAGAATTGTGGTCAGACACTTTGTGCTGCAAGTTCAACATGGAACAGAGGTCTTGGACAACACGCAGAGAACACAAGCAAAGTATTTCTGATTAGTCACATATTTAATAATATCATAATGTCACAGAGTTGAAAGCATGCATAAGAAAGACAAACTATTATGAGAGTTTTTGCTTTCTGGAGTCCTATTCATTCAGAAGTTGCAACAGTAACTCTTGTTTCCAAAACGAAAAAGATACAGACCACAGCCAGCCTGATGAAAGTAAATACATCTGTTCTATCCTTAAGAAAAATCATGTTATTCATTATTAATTGGGCAGTTTCTTTATTTGGAATAACTTGTTTTAATAGCAATAGAAATTATTATGATAAAGTAATACGCATAATCCCAGAGAGAAGACACAAAAAACCTTGCAGATAATGAAAAGTAAGATGAATGGGGGTTTTTTCTGTTGGTTTAAAAATTGTAGCAATAGTGAGATGTTTAAATTATCAAAGGAAGATAATTTCTTTCTGGATGTGCTTCTGGTCACTTCTGCAAGCTTCTAAATGTTTAGTGCCTAGTTAGTCTTTCAGATTTCCTTCTGGCAAAAGGGCTCCTTTAAGTTTTATTTTAAGCCATTCCTCCTGATAAAGACATGGCTCTACTAAGAGGTGGCAGTTTACAAATTTCTGTGTCAACCATTAAAAAATTCAAGTGCCTAAAATGCACTCCTTTCAGAGAGGTCAACTATCACTGCAGCAGGCTAGTTGTCCATTTTCAAATCATGTGTATAGCAGAATATATTTTGCCTGATGGATTAAAATTTCCATTGAAATCAGATCAAATTTGACTACAAATCCAAAACTGAGACCGAATTTATGGATAAGTATTGAACTAGAACCCAACATGTTGTTAATAGAAAAGTTACACTACTAAGTTTTGATCAAGATTAAGGTAAACTTTACAAGTGTTAGAAGATGATTTCATCCACCTAAAATGGAGCAAAGTCATTTGGGTTACATTTTAATTTTATTTTGACATTGTTATCACTCTCTAGAATGGATATGCAAGTCATCTAAGGAAATGGAAATCCTGCAAACCAAAATGGATAATCAATTAAAAAAATAATATTTCACGCACCTCTGATTTTACCTGACAAAGTCTAACAATTTCAGAGGAGCATTTACAGTTATTTTACTAAAGGTTATAGAGAAAACATTGTTCTTCCCCCACCATGTCTCTTACCACAGATGGAACTAGTGAGACCCCTGATTATTTCCTCTACACACTGCACGAAGTCATGTCTCTATTCTAAGATTTGTGAGGCAGGAGCATATTTTCTTTCAGGGTTAGGCAGCTTGACAGTGAGTCAGGAATGGCAAAGTCAATGAGGAGCACAGATAGATCTAGGGAGTAAAACTAGCACCTATAACTCTCCTTTCTTCTTGGAAAATTTAGTAATCAAATCCAGAACTTCTAGGCTGCACAAATATAAGTATAGCCCCACACATATACTTCATATTACACTCATCTATTAGTGTGTATTTATATGGAGTTTATCAAAGGGCAATGGCTGACATCTGCCTTTATACTGGTTACTTTAATTTCTACAATTTCTCTTGAAGTGCATGTTTTGAAGAACCTCTAGTACTGATGAAGGCAAATGGGGTAGCCATAGGCATCAAATGGCTTCCAAGCAAAGAGACTTCAGCATTGAAGAGAGACAACTGAGAGAAGAGATGGCACAGACAGATAAAATTAAGAGATGGTGAATTGATGAATACAGAATGACAATTAGGGTCAGGCAACTAGAAGATCAGTCACTAGGTTGAAAACAAAGTATGTTTTCACAAAGCATGAACATAATCTGCAAACAAGATATTGGGAAAACCCCAAGTGTATATGTATTGAAAAGGAAACTGGGCACTTTTGTGACAGGTAGAGCTGCTGAATTGGCCAAATAGAAGGTTCCACACAGCTCAAAGTCTCTATATGGGTGATTGCCGAAACCAAGAGGGATCACAGTACTTGCCTTTTAAACCGTCCGTAAGCAGATTCATTCGGTCACTGTTGGAGAGTAAACTACTCCATACAGATCTTCCATAGAGTTCTTATGTATTTTACCTTACCTGATGTAGTTTGGTGAATAAACTGAAAACATCCCTAAGTCTACACTTCTATGACTGAATCAATTATAAGAGGTCAGAAAAAGCTTTTGCAAAATAGCAAGTCCTACAAAGTTGCTTTCAGAGGATTATGAATACTTGCAGCAGACTACACATGTAAAAAGGAGCTGAGATGTCCCTTCAAGCTAACCCAATACAGGTGATCACTCTGCTGCTGCCCCTTACACACAAAGTTAATGAACAGGGAAGGTAAAATAAGCCTGACCTGAATTCCAGGACTTGTTTTAGAGCTCATCTCACTGCAGCCCTTCTGGACCTACTGTAAACTTAATTTGCAGCTCCGTGAATGTTGGTCTCCTCCCACTAACCTCAGAACTAACTGTGATGCCAACCACATCTGCAGAGCTCTGCTGTTGTCACAGGAACAGTGAGAATTTCCACAGTGTGAAAGTCTGGCGCTCAGTTTTTTTTTCAACTTGTTGACCTATGTTGCACTATAAACCTGTGTTTTGGGTATTCACAGAGAAGTTAAAAAGCATTGGTCAGAAAGGCATCTACAGAAGTCTGATTAGAGAATAAAGAGGCCTGAAAGTTATCCTACCTGAGTGAAATCCTTTTTTCTCTGTGCAGTGCTTTCCTTGGAAAAGTACTCTGCTAGTGCAAAGTACTCTTCTCCTTTTACTGTTATTATCACCTCTAGAGCTGGGTATCTCCAGAAATGGGCAATGGATGTGACTCAGTTATGTGTTTTCTCCCAAGACTGAACACTGTACCCCTCTCTAGTAGTGCCAGAAAGGCTGAAGGAAAGACTAATACAGGCATGATGCTCCCAAGTCAGGCACAATGTAAGGGGCATGGGACCACAGAGCCCAGGGCTCAGTGCTACTGCTTTCTGTTTATTTGTGTGGGGTTTTTTGTTTGTTTGTGTTTTTTTTTTTTTTTTTAATCATTACTCAGTTCAGCTGCACAAGGCAAATTGTGTTTAATAAATTACCCTAATGGATTCTGCAAGTGGTTTGTGAGCGGGGTGCTTCCTCTGGTTAAGGAAAACATTTATATTCTCTCTCCCTTTGCTTTTCATGACAATGAGGGTAAACAGAGGGCAGAGGACACTGGAGAGTGGGGAGCACGCCCGCCTCTCAACCCCCAGATCCGGGGGGACCATCAGGGAAGCCCCAGAGGAGGTGCAGAGAGCCTGAGGCACTGGTGCCCTTTGTTTCCCCGTCGGCCCACTGCTGGACAGCCTGGGGCTGCGCTACCTACCACAGCTTCCTCGGCAAGTAGCTCCCTCCCCTTCCCGGTGATGCACATTAAACTCTTCCAAAGGGGCCTCTTTAACAGCTCCCCATGAAATAATAACTCATTATGTCATGAAGAGGGAAGAAAGGGAGTGTAAGTGTCTTGATGGGATTAGTGAAAACCCCCGCAGAGATGATTTAGGAGCCGTGATAATTCATTTAATAGGGGCCTGGGGTAAATTGCTAGACAGGGAAATGTAACTGAACTAGCTTAGAAAGGGCGCATTACAGGTCTGTATAAGATAACTGGCTTCATTAGCAATATTTAAGAGATTTCATTTAAGAATGAGTCATAAAATGCAGAACTATTTCATCCACCTGGTTTGGTGGCCTTTAGTTTTACTCTGTCTGAATATTAAATTGGAAATGGCACTACAGCAACACATTTTGGAAACTGTTCTTTTGCCTGTTATTTGTATGGTTGGTTTAGCTTCTCGTTTGTTAACCTTTTAAAATGAGTATCATTGAAGCAGCAAACAGTACAACTGAACTGAGAGAGATGAGGAAGGCTCCAGTGGCTGAGAACCGTCTGCTGCACAACTTAGCAAAAAAATCCAGGTTCCCACTGCTGTACATAGACAGTTCCATGACATGTCAGCAAATGGCAAATGATTTCTGCTAAGCCCAGTAAGCTAGTCCCTTTCACATTGAATGCATCTCATTACGCAACAGCTTGGATGGGTGGAACAACAAGCACACATACAGAAATAATCACCTGGACTTTGGGAAGCCTATCATCCTGTAGAAATCGTAGTTTTGTCCCATTCTAAAACCAGTAATCCTGGACAAATTCGGTTTTGTTTTGTTTTTTAAAGCAAACCAAACAAACCATGGCCCAAATAAATGAGATTCCTACTCAGTATATAGGGGTAAATACTAAAATTTATTAAATGTGAGGTTAGAGACTTAACGAATAAAGTTCTGTGCAACCTTGAAGCTTCATTTTCTCTTCTGTGGGATGTAAATGATGGCAGAACTTGACCTGGCACTTGTATGTTTCAGATGTGTGTATGTGTGGTGATGTTCATTATTCATGTTCATGGTAAAGTAACTGCTCAGGATAAAAACCATTGAAAAGTTTTTAATTAATCCTTAATACTGTGCTTGTATGCTTGTCAAACAATATTTTGGTAGCATTTGTCACCAGGACTTGTGAGTTACAAACTTTGAATTTTAAAAAATCATTATTTAGAACACTATTTTAATCTTTTATCCCCTTGTATGCATTTTAGGAGACAAAATACACTTCAAAGGGTGGGTGAAAAGTGGTTCATAAACCTATGAGCTCTTTCAGTCTCCCCTTCTTATTTACCACTGGTTTATTTTTATTATCACAGAAAACAAAGGAAAAACACTCATAAGGAAACACTATCAAATAAATTATTAAAGCAATTCTGTCATAAACGAGTGTGCTGCTTATTCTTCTGAAATATAAAAAAAAAAAAAAAAAAAGAAAAAGCAATATTTTAACACCACCATATAGAATGAGACTAAGATTTGATGATCGTATTTTATCTGGGGATGCTGCCAGCTGAATTACATTGTAATTCACTGTACAAGATACTACCACAGAAAAACAAATAACTGGATTCTTTTTAGCCCTTACATCAAGTGTGGATGCATTAGTAAACTGTTCTAACAAAAACAACAAAGACAAATAATTATACATAAAATGGTGCCATTACACATATAAGGTTGTACAACTAAAGGATGAGCCAGATTTTCTTTACATTATTAAAATTTAGCAAAACCTTCTGTTCCATTTGTGTACCACAGAAAGTCCAGTAATATTACTATCCTCTTTTTCTTTTGTTCAACTTTGAAATCCCACAATAAGGATGTTGCACATGATATAATATTGTAAACCATTTTGAAATATGGCAAGCAGTATCATTATCAAAGGTAGCTAAAGATATTAATAACCACCACTGTCAGTTGTAGGAATAAGACAAGTGTTTTAATAAATCTTCAGTAATACTCCACACAAATATAAAAGAATGACTAGCTTTCTCTCTATCCCTTTCCCTAGTGACCACTGCCCGTTATGACTTTGAATGATTCCCTCTAATGGAAGACAGCCAATACTGTCCATTATTCCAGATGGTCAGCTTGACTGCAAAGTTCTGTTAATGCTTCTCAGCATTCAGATGTATCTTGCCAGCATTTTTTCGTCCCACTGCTTTCCATGATAATCCAGTCCAAGATCTGCCATCTAATAGGTGGCAGACAAATTCTGGGCTGTCCTGTGGATCACTTACAAAATCCATTTTTGTGACTAGTTTTCAAACATTCACATTCAAAAGTGCAGAATGGTTTCCTGTTCAGCTTGTATTGAAAGAAAGTCAAAACAGACCAACAGCTCTATGATAGCCAGTAAGTAATACATTAATCACTTGCTCCTGCAACAACTAAGAGGTGATAGGAAAAACTATAAGCAGATGTCATGGGCACATTCTGAAGGGGGTTGTACCTGCACAATAATCCTGCCTGTTACCGTGGTTTGTGCTAAACACAAGCAGGATTTGGTCCAGTGTTTTCCAGGTAGCAGGCACTTCTTTTTCGTATGCTGTGGGTATTTGACATGCTCTGTCTTGATTTCTGTAAAAGCAATTCAAATCATGCAAATATTTCATGCTCTAATCAGCAGAAAGTGGATAAGTACTGGCCTCTGCATGCAATTTACCAAAGTTCAACTAATTTTTCAGTTAGCAGATAATGGCTGGGTATTATAAAGTACTGCTCATCACTTCACGAGAGCAGCATTTGCTTATTGCTGTTCTCTGTTAATACGAAGAGGCATTAGCAGACACTTGTAAATTTTCCTGTGTACAGCTTACATAAAAACTAATGACAACAACAACAAATGACAACAACTGCTCCCATTTAAAGGCACTGCACCTAGAATAAATTTTGTAGGTGTCCTTGGGGACAAATATTTCAAGTGCTTAGATATCTTTCTGATATGCCTCCCAGCACCTTGTCATCTGCAAAAAGTGTGCTACGAAAAATGGGCTTGCACGCTACTTACATGATTTTCTGTAATGGGAAGTGCACAATGCTGCATCTCCGGCCTGAAAAATTAAAATGATTAAATTAATTTTGCAAACCCAGAATAGCTCTAGTAAAAACAGATTGGTGGTTTTGACACAAAATTACATGGAATTGCTCCAGGCTTTTACCCTTGCACAGGAATACAGATTGGATTGATAATTGTGCACTTTCTTGCAATAATATCTATTGTTTAATTGATATATTTGATTTCAGGCAATCAGACATTTCAAAATATTCAGGGAACATTTAGCTATAAATAAAATAAAAATACTTTCAAGAGAAAAGTAACTGTACATTTGACCTCCTGACTTTTTCAGAAATGATTATCCCTATAGCACTATCAGGACTTCCAATAAAACCAAGTTTAACTTGTATTTGAAACACATATTACAAATAGATGTATAGATGGACGAGATATTGAGAAAAGGAATAGTACAGATTATGAATATTAAGATTTATATTAATCTATAAGCCTATTAAAGTACAGTAAAACCTGTCCTTCAGACCACCTTTTTAAAGATATCACCTCCCTGATGGGACCACTAAATTTCGGGCCAAATTATTTTCCCATAAAGAACAATGAAAAGAAAATGATTATATTAAGACTACTTCTACTATAGTTTCTTTTCATTGTTCCGCCAAAAATGATTCCAAACAGTAAAATAACATTGATTTTGACCTTGTTAATGAACCTGAAGAACTTCAAGGCATACCTGACTGTAGATTTCCCTTTAAATAGGAGAAAACTGACATGTAGCCATCATAATTTCATCACCCTTGGCAGAAGATAAGTGATTTTACTGGTATTTTGAATAGGCATCTTGTCTTGATAGTGTTAACATTCCTTAGGGAGAGAGGCTTTTTTTTTTCTTCATACCAACGCTCTTAAATGATTTTATAATTTGTATAATACTAAGTCTTCTGAGAGCTAGCAATATTTTAAAAGTCTGTGTTGCACAGATTCATATACTACCAGAGAGTTAATGCAGTTTTTGTGAGATCTACATCTCTCTTGTAGGAACTTTCCACAGGTGGCTCACTGCAACTTGCTCATGCCATTTAGGAGGGCTACACCTAGTTAGTGTAAAATATAGATGAGCACAGTTTCTTTCCTCACAGAGACTACAGGCCACAGAGTGCAGCATCCAGCCTTGATTTGAGCAGCCTTCCTTAGACTGAGACCCTCAAATAACACTTCTGCAATTGAGGAATTTCTAAACAGAAGTTGCACAAGGCATGTTGGCCAACAGCATGCTATCACGGCTACCCATTGCCTTTTTTTAACTTTCATTTTGCTGTCTCTATGCATACACAAAATTTGCTGTGTTTCTCACATGATTCCACTACATATTTTTGTGAGTTTTAGGAAATTTTTTTTCATGGAAAGAATGGTCAGGCATTGGAATGGGCTGTCCAGGGAGGTGTTTATAGGTCATTTAAACACCCTGGATGTGTTTAAAGATCATTTGGATGTGGTGCTTGGGGATATGGTTTAGGGGTGAACCTTATAGAGTAGGGTTATCAGTTGGACTTGGTGATCACTGATGTGATTTATGTCCTTACTTCATGTGGAGGGTGAGCATCCTAATCCCTACTGTTACTGGGAAGCTTATATTTGGGTCTTTACTGAGGTTATACTCATAGCTTGTTAAGTCCTGGATTGACTTTTTTACTAAAATAGTGAAAAAAAATCATTAAAAAAAAAACAACCAAACAAACAACCTCTTCCAAACACAGAATACATGAGAATAATATTTCTTTATTGTGCATACAACCTCAGTTTCCCTGGAAATAAAACAAACATTTCTAATGCTAGAGGGCAACCCTGAATTCAGATAATTCAGACTAAAATGGTAACATTTAGAGCACTGGATGTTTTTGTCACTGTTTGAAGTCTCTGTCTTGCTATAAAGGTATGCAGGGGTTTGGTGATGCTCACAGATATAAGCAAATAAGAGATACCTCACACATGTTAAGAGAAGACCTAGTTTGTGCTGCTCAGAATCTATCTGGCCTCTAACAGTAGGACACACCCTTCCCAGCTGGATACTGCTCTCCTACCTAGAAGAAAACATGTAAGTGAATTGTTTGCCACTTGATGTTGGGGAGTTTAATACGTAAGATTCTGTTGACTTCAGTCATTTCAATTATCCATTAATCCAAATTGGGGATTCTCAGAGAAACCCCAATGCTGGTGCCCTGTTCAGTCAAAACTGCCTCACTATGACTGGCAATACCAAAGAGCAGGGTGATTTCTACACCTTGACTTATTTTCACTTCCAAACATGAGATTCAATTACATTATTATTCTGCTGTAGGAGGCACAGTCTACCAAGCTGCCACTTAACTTTAATCCAGTGCTTTGACTGGACTTGTTGTGCCCTATTGCCTCCAATTCACAAACTACTCATTGTGAATGCTAATAGTATTGGTAGTAAGTTTGGATTTACTTTGGAGGTTGTGGAGAAGGAATACTTCAAGTTGATATCACCAGACGCTTCATGCAACAAAATCAAAATCCAAAGCTGCAGTTGTAGAAGTAGCAGTGCCTATCTCATGGTTTGTTGATTCCCAAAGAGACAGATCTTGATTCCTCTCCCTGCTAGTCCTTTCTTCTCTCCCCCTCCCTCCCTCTTTTGCTCTTGGCCACATGGTCCCACCACCTGCCTTGCGCTATCTCCTTTGCTCATCAGAACCTCCCTTTCTTTCAGCGCATTCACCCAGCAGAAAATCACTCCTTTTTAGCTGCATTATTTTTCTGCCAAGATTGGCAAGCTGAATCAACTCACAGAGGAGCCTGGGGAGGGTTAGTGTGCATGGCAAGTGGCAGAAGTGCCTGGCTGGAGGTCAGGGGGAGAGGGGAAGGGGAAACAAAGTGGAACAGGACCTCCCTTTGCTGGTGGTCATGTGTTACACCGTTGATTGGCTCATCCCATCATGTTGAAACAGCCTAAAACATCAAGGCACTTTACAGGATGCAGTAATTGAATTGATAGATTTCTCACATTCCTTTAACGGATGTTCAACCTCACTGGTAAATTCTGCTTCATTAACTCGCATTATTAACCCTACTAACTGCAGCAGCTTTTCTTTTGTTAGTAAAGAGAACAGTTGCAACTTGCAGCTAACAGGCTAGTGCTGGGAAAAGGAAAAAAAAAAAAAAAAGTGGTAAGAAACCCAAAGATTAATCAAAAAGCTGATTCACTGACAGGAAACTCTGCAGTTTAGGTCTTCCATGATGAAATGTTGATTTATGCCATGGCACTTGGCTGTGTACAAATGCACAGTAGGGCTGAGCTTGTGTTCCTATTTCAGCTCACCTTTGGATAATGGAAGTTTTGGCAGAGTAATTTGGCAGCCCTAGAGTACTGAAAGGGGTGTTTTTTCATTTGTGTTTTATATAGCAGTCTTCCTTTTTGTTAAAATGAGATTTTCTTGAAACCTGTCTCAAATTAAACTAACCCTCAGCTCATATTCATCGAAACACACATTTTTAATGTGATGTTCAAAATGTTTGTGTACACATGTTAACATCCATTGTATATTTGGGCTAAAAGGCAAACCATTACTTTCATTTTGTTTCATTACTAGTATTTGATGTGTAGACACAAATTCATGACTGGTTAATGAGCAGATGTTAGCATGGCAGAACTAAGTCTGTTACAGAGCAATCAGTGTCTCAGTCAGAGTTTGTTAAAGCTAGAGGTTTATTGTTTTTCCTTCCCCCACAGTTCAGTGAGCTAAATGCAATTTATTGCCTTTTCACTTTTTTCTCATTGCTACCAAAACTTCCCAGTGTTTTCCTTGCTGTATCTGTATTGGGAGTCCTGAGCTTCTCTTTCTTATCACCACTTATGCAGCATGACAGATGCATTGGATGATTTATAAACAAACAGAACAAAAAGTCTCGGCCCCGAGGAGCCTACAGTCTAACACCTGAACGTGGCAGCCACTGTCACGTGGGTGAGATTGCTGTGTCCATGTGCTATCAACTTGAAAATTGTGGCTGAAAGCTTTTAGGTCTGCAATCAGCTCTGCTAGCGAGGAAAATATTCAGGCCCCAATCCTGCAATTGGCTGTACTGGCCAGGAGCCCAGTGGTTGTGCAGAGCCACGGCAGCAGGCTTCACCAGCAGACAGGAGGATACAGTGTGGTCCTTCACTGCTGGATTTAGTTTGTTACTGTTGCAAACCAACCTATTTTTTTGTTTAACCGTTTGTGTGTTTGTTTGTGTTTGTGCTTGTGCTTGTGTTTGTGTTTGTGTTTGTTTTGGGCAACACTACTGCTCCCATTTCCTGTACTATTCGCTCCTTGGTGCAAAATGTTCTAACTGGCATGCTTCACTGCTTATTGTGCAGTCCTTGTTCAGGAAAAAATCCTGTTCTCTTCCATGGGCATTTTGCCCAAGTAAAGACACGGGTCCGTTTTGCAATAGTCTGTATAAATGAGCAACTTCCAGCTCAAAGATGTTTCAAATAGTCCACTGGCTACAAACAGATGTACATGGATCTATACAGCTGAAGAATATGAATCAGAAAATTTCATGTAATTAAAATGTAAAGTATCAACATTCCATAGAATTGAAAAAAAAAATTCCTTGATTTATGAGTCTTAGTTGATATATTGAACACTTAGGCAATTTTGTGATATATATCTGTGGTAATTATGTATTACAGGGTAGTATAGCTTTTTGAAACAGCAAAATGTGAAATGTATATTTAAAGCCTTTGGTCATCTGTTGGGAGTGATGTTAATTATGATTTGTGAATTATTTTCTGCATGAAATCACAATCTTTACAATAACAATATATAGATTATGAACTCCTCAGAAAGCCTAATGCCTGTGGGTGATATTTTGGTTGTTTAAGTGCTGTCATTCTGGCAGAGCATTAATTTATATTTTCATGCTCTAGTCAGCACCTTGGATGTCCTTAGAGTTTTACACTTGCATTAAAAATACATTGAATTCATCAGGCACATTGTTAGTAAAATGAACTTGGGACTTCCCTGTTGCAAAACCAGTTTTAAGATTTACTGACTCTAAATGGAGTAAGAGAAAACCAGAAATGTTTGCATTTTTGCAGCATAAACCTTTTCTCCCTACGATTGTGCAGCTTTGAATCTCCAAAATAAACTGTGTGTAAAGAGCATATGGGACCAGTTTCAATATTGAAAATTGATCCCTTTCCTTCTTCAAATATGTCAATAACAAGACCTCCACTTCCTGGAAATCATTAAGAAGAGCAGATGAGATATGCAGCTGGTTCAATCCCAGAGACAGATATCTGAAACATTTCTAAATGAATCTACAGAAAGTTCAAAGCTCATATATCCCAGTACTATCAAAAGTTTAAAAAAAAGAAATCCTGGCTATAAGGCAGGAAAGATCAGGATGCAAGAGAAATACAGAGAATTTGCAGAAAAGTAGATTATATTGTGGCACAAAAGAAATAAATCATATATGTATGAAAATCATAAGCTTTAAGCTTTGGAGAGAGTTGTGCAATTGACAATCAAATGGAGCTTAAAGGAAATTACGAGGTTTTACACTAAAGTCCTGAAATAAAGAAAGTAATATTTTACAGCAAAAAACTGCAAATGTCAAGATTAAATCATAAGACTTTGCACCATTGAGCTACTAGCTAGCTATATAGCTTCTTCAGTTCTTAACACAGGGAAAGACCAACTTTCATGGTCAATAAAACTTAAGAACTTTAGAAATACATTTAGAGACATAAATCATGTATTTGTGACTTTTACTCCTTCAATAGCTAATTATGAAAAGAAAAAAAAAATAGATTGAATATGTGAACTGCTTGGATGCTAACCTATTCAGGCATTTGCTTTTAGGCTCATTTTTAATCACTTTGTTTGTTCCAAGGAAACAATGTGAATTTCTCAAAAGAAGGTGGCCTTTGTAAATGAATAGCAAAATTGTTTGGAGTTTTTTGTTGTTGGGGGGTTTTTGGTTTTTTGTTTTTTGTTGTTCTGTTTTGTTTTGTTTTGTTGTTTTTTCCCCTGTCTCTGTCTTACCTCCAATGAATTTATCAGCAGTAGTAAGATCTTGAGTAGAAATACCTTGGAGCAAGCAAGCCAAACCAGACTCAGAAATGGAAAAAAGAAAGACCTTAGATGCCCAAACTGCTTCTTCTGATCCAATGCTGGACAGGTGGTGACCCAGATTGAATCAGTTGTTGTGGGAATGATTTGATTCACAAAAAGGGTTATAAAATTTTATATGGAGATGCCAGTGAAAGTCACAAGATCATAGAGCAAAAGACCTTATTCACATAAATTACCTGAATGGCTGTGAAGCATAAAGGAAATAAATTGGACAATATTGCCTATACTTAGTTTACAGACATACAGTATGTAGCTTCATATGATATACATGCTAACAGTGAACCCCATATATAATGGGGATAATCAGCTCCTTTAGTAATTCAGAGAATGAAATGTGTGCTTGTTCTGAGGTATATGAGTTCACACATAGGGATTACATATTTTACAACATCAGGAAGGGTTTCTGAATTCAGGTGCTTGTTCTTCTTTCCTCAAGCAATATCAGGTGATATAATAACATATATTACCTTTTCTTGCAAGCCCTGCCTTTTTTTTATTACAGACACAGGCACATAGACACTGGGCTTCTTCATAAGGAATTAGTTTTCCAGAGTCTGGGGCTGTTCAAAGAGGGGCATGGTTTTGTGGAGGAGGAGCCTCTGCTGTAACCTGGTAGGACTACACACACCTCACATATGGTTCACACCCAGCGCAAACCCAAATAATTTTGGTTTTCATTCTTAGCGCTGTGCCTGTGCCCTATGTAAATACATACAACACATACAATACCAAAATACTTCCATCCCTGTCTACATCGATCTCAGTGGATTCTGAGATATAAACTTCAATTTGGCCCCTAGTCACTTAGTGGACACTGCCACCAGCAGCTCTGACACTGGGTTATTTGTTGTTGCTGTTTGCTGTCCCTGTTTGCACATTAATCCAGTGACAATTAGGTGTCAGCAAGCGTTGTTTCTGCTCGCTGATAGCCTTGGGCTCTGTGCTTGAAGCCCTAATCAGGAGTGTAAACTCTGCTATATTTCAATTTGGAGAAGCGCTCTTCCGCTAAGAGGCCCCTGGCACTGCGATAAATAAAACGCCTATTTACTCTATTGCCACACTTAGACATCTAATGCACTTACTACCAGCCCCCTAATCATGGCCCACAGTTAAATCTGCCTATAAATCACTCCATTCTCATCCTGCAGATTAGCGAGGCCATTTTCCCCAAACCCCACAATGAGCAGTGTTTCCTTTTCTTGTTAGTCAAAAGCAGGATGATTTTTATTAGGTTAAAGATGAGCTCACAGATGGTAAATCGTGTGGAGGGAAACGAGATGGAGACTCCTGTGGCCCAGTGGGGGTGGCAGGTGGGATGAGGGGGCAAAGACCCCAGTAAGCCCCCCTGGCATTGCATCATCCCGTGGCACTGGACCCAGGCGATGTCTTTCTGCATGTTGCACAAAATGGCAGTGGCCCATGGGTGCGATCTATGTGTCTGGCTTCATCTGTCAGCAACATGGCAGAGAGGGGAAGAGGGGGGTCTGGGGAATCTTCCAATCTTGTATCCAGTGCTGGGTGGATTTATCTGTCAAGGCCTCTGGATTTGTCCAAATGAGGCTGGCACAAAGCAAGGTCTGGAGAAATACCCCTGTACTGTCCATACGGCCCCATCAAGAGCAGTCTGGCTTTATCCTCACAGCACCGCTACACACGACACAGAATGTTTCACACAAGTACACTGCAGCTTGTATCTTAAAAACAGAGCTCTCTCTCAAACAGCCATATATCTTTGGATAGGTAGCACCACATTGTATGCAGCTGTTTTAGCAAATCTGCTCACATAAGGTGGCTGTAATGAATGAAATGACACATTTTGCATTTTTATTCTCAGTGGTTGGTAAGGAAGAGATTCTGATTTTTTCCTTTTTTTTTTTTTTTTTTTGTAAGTTCATTGCTCTCAACCATTTATTCAATCATTTCTGTGAACAATTCCCAGTCTTGTTCAGATGACTTTTGTTGCAAATATTTGATATTTCATATTCTATTGTGGTTAATTGGTTGCATAGGTCATGTGTTCGCCTGCGTATCCTTCATTGAAGGAGCACAGTGCTGAGATATCAGATTTCCTGTGCAATAACTATTATAAGTTCAAAATTCATTATCCATAAATATTCTTCACCTTTGCTTAAAATGTGAAGACACAAGCTTCTTCTAGCAGATCCCTGTATTAGGAAGGCCATAGAAAGCAAGAAGGGAAGAAAAGAGAAGCAAAGCACAGACTGATCAAAAGCCTTTAAGTGATTCAAAAAAATCACAGGGGGATTCTTTTATTTTTATAGCGTTCGTCCGTTCCTCTTGATATGTGGCAGGACTTCACCGCCTTTCTCAGCAGGGAAGCTTTTACGCTACACACGTAAAAGCCAGCCAAAGGGATGTCAGAGATTTACATCACCCAAAGAACACAATTTACATCATACGTGAATGTGCACCCATATGGGACATTGAAGGTAGAGCAGCAGCTGTCATCACGGTGTCACAGAAGGCCCACACCAACACTGCCTCTGCAAATTGACCCTCCACCACTGAGTCTCGCCTGCATCCCGAAGGATGCTGGGGTAAGTTGCACCGCTTTTCTCAACCTCCACTCCCTGCCCCTTACTTTTAAGGCTCTAAATGCAATGGATTGCAGTGAAGAGCTCCCCATAATCTCTGTTTAACTATTTCCATATGACAACTGCTTTGGATCCCCATAACCTGGTGAAAAGGCCAGAAGCCCTGGCTCTGCTGGGGGGATGTCCACAGGGAAACATATGTAAACAAAGCCCAGTTCTGTAGCCTTTTGCACCTCACTCTCTTTTCCCATTCTTGCTTGGATCTCAGGTGGAATTACAGGGATTAAAGCTGAGCGTAAATGAGGCGAGTGTGTAAAATGACTCCTTTCTGAACCAAACGGCATGTTTCGTGCTGAGGAAATGAGATGCCCATTTAAATCTCATCCATCCACCGTCTGTGGCCACCACCATGTACCTGCCTACTTAGCCCAAGGGTTAATTAATTGAGGCTTCAATGCACTATTGCAAGAGCATTATTGCATTTGATACTCTACATCTGTGATTTAAAACTCTTTCAGTCCCTTGTCAGCAAGGGAGGGTTTTAACTAGGAAATTAGCATTCAGATAAGGGTACGCTCTATTTGCTTCTGAAAGGAAGGAAATATTAAGGATGCTGGTGCACAAACCAAGCTGTAATATCCTGTCCCATCCTAGAAAGGGCTCTTGGGCCTTGCTTCCCAAGGGCACACTCTGTACAAGGGGAATGGGACATAGAAAAAAGAATTACAGTCTGCAGTAGAAATGCCAGATAGTAGAAACAAGACAACTGAATGTATTTTGTTTTTCAGAAACTTGTTTTTATTCTGTGATAATTATGGGTTTCCTTTCTTGACACCTGGCTCATTTTAAATACTTGATCACCCAGCCAGGTTATTTTCATGCTATACTTCAGACTTCTCATGGACTTCAAATATTAATATTGCTCTTCCTGTGCAGATGTTGATAATCAGTTTTATTTTCTCTAGATAAGCAGAAAAATAATAACTCCTTACATTCACATAATGTCCTTGCATTACACTCAATGGCATGCGTGTGTAATCCCCAATCACTGAAACGAAACACACATTTTCCAGCAATAAAACACAATTGTTTGGGATATGAAGTGACAAAGGAAGTATCCAACTGAAACAGCATGAAGAATTAAAGGTAGAAAGATTGTAATTTTCCCCAGCCTTGAGTCTAACTACCAAACCTCAACGCTCTGAGAAAAGTAGAAGCTGCACATACACTGTGCTGATGGGTCACCTTACTGCAAATTTCTTCTTGTAAGAGGACCATTCAGTTCACACAGAGCTTCACTCTGTCTGCCTTTGGAAGGGCATCTTGGCACAAGAATATTTCAAAACTAGGCCCAGGTGAGTTTTAGCTAGAATCATGTCAAAATCATGTTGTGCTTTTGTTAGGACTTGTCAGTCCAGAGCAAAAACCATAGGACTAGGTTTGGCCAAGTGGAAGGCCTGCAGTGATGTGAGCAGCCCCAACCCCATACTCCAGAGGATGGTTCATATTGCATCAGTGCCTTGGAGAGATGGAGGTACTCATGTGGCTAAGAGGAACATCCCACCAAATAACTGCTACTATCTTTTGCTGGTGTTGTAACCATTGGTCTATTTTGAAGAGTGTGCTTGCTCTCTGTGTCTTGCCATTTGGTCGAAAACATAGGGTACAACTGTGCCATCCTCATACATCCTCCTTAGGGTGACCAGTATGGCCATATGCAGTTTGGTTTGCCTGTACTGGCTGCCACTGGAGCAGGCCCACCCTGGGATGAAGTGCAGCACTGTATGTCCAATAATAGCAACAGTTGCACAGCCACCTAAAACAGGAACTGCAGATTAACTTGTCCAGTTGAAAGTACAAAGGGAATTTAGGAAGACAGAATGCAATCAGCCAGGACACTGAGGTTAACACAGTTAATCTTGTGGAAAGTGCAATGGGACCTTTAATAACTGCAACTGGTCAAGGCCTCGGTTTTATGTCTCATCCCAAAGATGGCACTTCCCAGTGAGTGGTGGGGTTGTCATGACTGGAGGAGGGGAACAGTGCCATCTGCTGCAACACTGTCAGCTCTCTGAACACCTGGGCTCAACTGGGAGGTGTCACCAGCATCCTGGATTGTCTGACGAATTAGAGCGGTAGCTTTTTTCTGCTAGTTTTCATGTATAGATGGTTCGTTCTTCTGCAGGACCCTTCTTGTCTTAGTAGTGATGTCTGACCTTGACAAGCAGAGTTGTTATTCTGGGAGATGGCCAGGCACTGTCTCTGAGAGCTAAATGATTATTTCACCAGGTGTGGGAATGGGGGCAACTGGTGTTCTCTTTGACCAAGTCATGTCACTTTTGTTTGAGCTTCTTGACAGACAGCTCTTCAGTATTTTGCAGTGCTGGTTGTTGTTGGCTTAAGAAGCTTAGTAGGTGTTTGCACAAAGGTTTTCTTATCCTTTTAACTATTAATCTTTGAACTACAGAGTTTAATAAGGCACTATGAACTCCACCACAGTATTTTAAAAATGCATTGAGATTGCTGTATGCGGTTCAGGTTTATGGACAATGACCCAGGACTTTATTTAACAGGAGGCAATCTATCCACTGTAAATCAAATATCTCTAAGCCAGTCTCTGAGCAGTGGTGGGCATAAATCAATGTGTTGTCAAGTAGGCCCTACCTAGTCTTAAAGATGTGTGTCTATTCTGTCTCTTTCTCTAGTCCATGGGGCATTGGTACTGTTTTACTACAAGGAGCACTTCATGAACCTAAGTCCCTTAGAGCAATTATTAGGTTCCTGGAATAGCTCTTCAAAGTAAGACAGAATTTTAAGCTCTGTAAATATATGCATATTTTCTGATACACACTGGTTGTTAACAGCAGTGCAAAGGGTAGATACACAAAAGCTTCAATGTAAGGGAAACTGAGGAGGGCTTAACACTAACAGGAATGTTGTATGTTCGCTCCCCTCATGTGCTGAGAAAATACCAACTCCTGTATGTTCATGGCATATTGCAGAGGTGAAAAAAGAAGGCATCATGCTTGAAAAACAGAGACCTGATTTTGAAAAAATGAAGAGCTAAGGCCTGACCCCACAAGGGCCAATTGAAAAAGAGAAAAAAATTAAGAAACTTAGTATGTTGGTATGATCAGCTCATTAGATAAAGTATAATTAACAGAGAAGAAACTGATAGAAGTTATTGGATGAAAATCCATATCCTAGGTCTTTATCAAGCATGGGGAATGTTGAGAAGTATCTAATACTCCAGAGATGAAATGGTTTCATGAGAGCCACACCCCCAAAGTTGCCTTTTTAGCAAGTGTAATAGGACTTTTTCAGTTTCATAAAGTACCTTGATAACTGGAAAGTGCCTGTTAATGGTACAATGTTCCAACTATGAATTTTACAAAGATTAATCTACCCCTTTAGGATCCAAAGGAGCCAATCAAAGGCCGCCCAGTCTTTGATGTTTTACAGTCTCTGTGGGCACAAAGCTCAGCTGAAACTACCGTTCAACATCCTAAACTGTCATCTTCATCGTCTTCTAGCATAAAAATACATATTTTTGCCCATAATAAAGACTTTTTATAATAGCAATAAAGTAACTCTAGAGAACATGGTTGTCTTGAGATAGCTTAACTGTGTGTGGTACCTCATAACACCCTGGGGACCCAGCCCCTCATAATATTCTCTTTCTTTACCATGCTTTGCTTAATTAAGGAGTGAAGCCAAAAGGCCAATGCAGGATAAAAACGTAAATCTTGAAGTTTTCGTCTGGACCCTAATCCCATATCATAAAACATATATAGTGTGCTCATCACAAAGCTTAGTCCATTGACAGATAGAAAGTGAAATATGCTTACATGCTCTAAATTTCAGTGTTTTAGTGAGACAACAAATAAAAGCTTTAGCTCTTCACGTATAAAATTATGTCTTTCTCCTCCAAAGGACAATTAAGCTATTAATTTATTCCCTATATAAGAAACCTTCTTTAGCCTTGTTCCTTTCTTTTACAAATATAATACTTATGATAAATAAAATGGTTTTAGAGAATTTGGGCAGACCTAACATTTCTTTTATTTTGCCGATGTATGCCGAAAACCGTCTGCGCCACTCTAGAGAGACAGACAATATGTATTACAGTCTTTTCATTGTTATTCCAGGTCTCCAGTGAAAGAAACATAATTTTAATTCCAAATCTTATTACTATATTGGAATATAGATGGCATAATGGGAAATATGTTTTGGCAGATGTTTATCTTGTTGATTTCTCAATCATTTGCCATGCTGCTTTCCAGTTGCAGCCAGATGTTAAAAATACAGATGCATTCACACTGTACATGTTCTTTAGAATAGCAATACTGTTCAAACAAAGCTTATTTACTCTGACAATGCATGTACATACTTTTCTTGGCTAGATATTCGACTGTGAATCATTCATTATTTCTGTTTTTCTATGAAGTAATTTTCTGTGGAATCATACTTACAAATCTGTAGCAGGACTTGGAAGACTTTTCATTAGGCAATATATTGAAGTGGATACAACTGTGGCTGTTTCACCGATTGGCTCTAAAATAAGAGAATGTACTTTCCCTTTTGGTTCAGTTCCCTCAGGAACTAAAAAAAAAACCAAAACTTTACAGTTTTTACACAGGTTTTCCTGACAGACAAACTTAAGTGAATGTAGCACTCTGCCTGGATGTTTATATGCTTGTTTCATCTATTATTCACATATATAATGGTTTCCATAACAAGTTGCAGTTGAGATGTTTGTATGCTACTTTTGTAATATCAAAGACAATCAGGGACTAAAGGAACAGAGAACTGATTTTATTTACTTATTATTAAGTCTTTCCGTCCTCTTAGGCCTGCTATAGTTCACCTGCTGGACACCCCACGGTGGAAACACTTGCTTTCTGCAGCTGTTAATGATGATTTCACTGTGAGAATTACAAAAAGCCCACAAATTTCAGAACATCACCTACTATGTGAAGTACTGTTTAGATACCCAGAAGGACTTCATGGGGTGCAAGGTTGCCAGATGTGTTCAGGTGAGTGCATATTCATTCCTAATTTAAAGTACTTTTAATGTTTCCTAGCATTGTAAAATCAGTCTTCTCGAGGTGTGTACTAAGCAATGAAAAATATTCCAGTGAGCATCAGAAAGGGCAGTTCAAAAATCTGGTCCCCAGATGTTAGCTATTTTCCCATTACCAGTTTGAAAGTTTCTTCAATTCAAAATTTTTAGACCTTTCCTGATCAAATTCCTATTTGCATTCACAAGCAGAGCAGACTGCAATCATATAAGCACACTTAATGGCCCTTGGCTCTGAACCGAAAGGAGTCCACATTCTGTTCAGCTTCAGTCACCTGTTTCCATGTCCATTCAGTCTTTCCTCTAAATTGCTATGCAGAATGATATTTTTTTCTTATGGACTGGGCATTGTTTCCACTGCAAACTGAAATGATAATTCAGATGGTTTGGAAGAGGCCACTAAGCTTATCTTTAGCAGCTGTGGGTTTGACCAAAACAGAGAAAACTAGCAGTTCCCTGTTAGAAGGCTAGAAACTCCCCAGACTCTTTGAAGTTCTCCATTCAACCCACAGATTTCAGCGTTTGCCTACAGTTTTAAGATTGAGAGATTTTTAAACTGTACATCACATATCCTTTGTTCTGCTGCCTTTGCATTCTGAAATGCTGACAAGCAGAAATGATAGGAAGGGGTTAAGAAAGATACTCAAAATTAAAGCAAGAAGGTAGAAGACAACTGGAAGGAAGAATTCCTTCTGTTCCCCACACAATAAAGGACAATAACAGTGTTGAAAAAAATGAAGCATCTAAAATTTTATCACGAAACCTCTACAAGCTACTTCAGACACACATGCACATCCATATGCTTTTATTGAAAGAATGTTAGTACTGGGGCCGGTTTTGTTAAACATCTTTATCTGTTTTTGAGATGGGAGGAACAAGGTCATCATCAGTAATTTTGCAGAGAATGCCAGGTTGGGTGGTGTATTGATCTGCTGCAGGGCAATGAGGCTCTGCAGAGCTCTGCAGAGAGATCTTGGACAGACTGGATAGATGGTCCAAGGACAACAGCATGAGATTTAAGAGGCCAAGTGTTGAGTGCTGCACTTCGGCCACAACAACCCCATGCAGCATTACAGGCTTAGGAATGAGAGGCTTAGGAATCTGGAGAGCTGCTCAGTGGAGGACCTGGGTGTGTTGATTGATGGACAGATGAACAGATATTCAGTAGTTCTAGGCCCTTCAATTCAAGAGAGATG
>WBNM01004344.1:0-55365 GCA_013399055.1 Ramphastos sulfuratus
AAAGGAGAAGACCGAGAGGGGATTTTATTAGTGTGTAGAAATATCTAAAGAGTGGAGGTCACGAGGATGGAGCGAGGCTCTTTGTAGTGGTGGTCAGTGATAGGATGAGGGGCAGCAGGTACAAACTAGAACACAGAAGTCTTTCCTTGAACTTAAGGAGAAAAACTTATTTGGGGGCGTTGGAGCACTGGAACAGGTGAGCCAGAGAGGTTGTGGAACCCTCTTTTCTGGAGACTTTCAAAACCCACCTGGACGCACACATACCCGATTCAGTCTAGATGTACATGAACTAGCAGGGGGATTGGACTGGATGATCTGCAAAGGTCCATTCCAACCGCTGTCATTCTGCCATTCCGTGCATTAGTCGTGCCCTGCAGCAGCTAGCAAGTAACGCAATAGTTGTGGAGCACTTGCGTGTGCGCGGAGTTAAGGCAAGAAAACACTCTCCTGACGTAAGCAGCAGCAGGTAACTGCGCCGCCCGCAGCCACCACAACCACTCCATCCGCACCGCTGCGGCCCCCCCCCGCCATTGGTTCGCCAGCGGGCCAGAGCGGGAATCGAGCGACCCGATGCGATGGCGCCCCCGTGCGGCGGCCCTGTGAGCAGCGCTCGCAGAGGGTGTCGGCCTGGCGCTGGCAGGTCCAGCGGCGGCTGATGAGCTGGGGGAGGTGCCGCGAGTGCCGGGGGCGTGCGCTGAAATGGAGCGGGTGGTAACAAGCGCAGGCGCCTTGGAGCGCTTTGTGCTGTTCGGTCTTTGTCGCAACACTCCGAAAACTGACGGCTGCTGAATGAGATCGGGCACCGGGGAGTGCCGGCGGGGCAGGTTAAACGGTTTAGCTCTAGCAGAATTAGAGCAGAGCGGTGCGACAGATAATGCATCGCCCCAGCACCTTATCCTAGTTTGCTGTGCATCCCATAGAAGCAAATCATAAACGAAATCGTGTCATAGACGCCCTTTAAATAATACTTGCTCGCTTACGACTGACTAACGTGCCAGAAAAAAGAGTGGATCCAGAGGAGGGCCACAAAGATGATCAGAGGGCTGGGAGAGTTGGGGCAGTTCATCCTGGAGGAGAGAAGGCTCTGAGGAGACCTTACAATGATGTTTCAGTATCTGAATAGCTGAAAATTTTTTTCTTTTTTCATCAAATGCATGAGAGACTTGGAACATCTGTTCCTCAGAAGTTTTATTTCTTCAAGTTGTGAACAGCTTTTAGTATCATTTTGGTAGATGCTACCCATGGAAAATGGTGACACAGAAGTCCATTATTGATCATGCATCTTTATTGAAATAACATTGAAAGCTGCATCAGAACATTTATGTCTTCCCATAGGCCCAGGTTTGATAAAACATCTCTGCTCCAGATGGATTTGTTATGCAACTGAGTGAGGTAGGAATTATAAAAGATGCAGAAAGACGAGGAATTACTGACTGGGAGATAGGACTTTACAAGCACTTAGAAAAGTGTTTTAGTTCTAAACTTTGTACAATTGTAGACCATTTCTTGTTGTAATTTCCCCCCCACCCCAGGACACACATTACTCTCACCAATGTTAGAAATTTTTGTCATTAGTTTCTATGGAACTAAATTTTAGTTCAATATCCTTAAAGAACACAAAATATTTGCCCCTAATTTATTGGAATTCATATGTAATTTCAGTGTCCCAAAACCCCCAAGTACAGAGATAATAGAAGAAGAGGAGAATTAATAGGGGCGAGAAAAGGTCATGAAACTAGAAAAAGGGCACAAAGGCTTAAAAAAAATGCTTGTTGAAATATTGGGAAAAAAAAAGGGGGATTTCTTGAAGTAGGCAGAAAAGTAACATTTTCCTAAACAAAAATGTCATTGACATAAAAGTCAATGAAATAATTTGGTGAAATAAAAAGTTTTAAGTTCCTTCTCCTTACACTAGGTTACTTGAATCAGTATTTAAAAATATTTAAATTAATATGAATTCATTCAAATAGAGCCACGCTCTCCCTCCTCCCTCCAAGTAACTCGTTTGAAGGTACTCTTGATCCTCTGTCTGAAGTGACAAGTCTGAGGTTCTGCCATTCATAACAGGTCCTGCAGTGGCACATTCACTGTTGTGTCATTGGGCTTCAGCCTGAAAAAAAGATGTTCTGTGTGATGCAAAGGCAGTCAGATCAATGGCAGGAAAGCCAAAATTAAGGCACAGTACCAGTTGGATTGATGAAAACAAAATCTAACTAGACTCCATCAATATAGAACAAAACACAGATTGAAGGCAGACAGGATGGTGCTCCAGAGACAATCTATACAACATGCTGTATAACCTAATTATGCAAGAGCTTTTCATCAAAATCTACTGGCATTTCCTGTGCTATAGTTTCACTTAATATTTTAAAAATCCCATAGCCCATTATCTATTGCTGTCCATGGTTCAATCATTCTAAATCTCTGGACCAAAACAACCTATCAGACCTTAGATCCACTGTCTTTACTTCATTGACTTTTGCTTCATTTTGGTGCCAGACTTTGTTTTACTTCAGCTATTACTCTGACTCCTGAATTAGATTAAATGGCTCCAGGGACAGTCTTCAACATTCATATTGATGTTCTCTGCAGCTATTTGTGGTCCTAATCTATCATCTACTAATTAGTGAAATTAACCTTTTGTATTCAGTACCTTCCACCTAACAAAATCCCTGACATTGCAGCAACATCCCCTGACTGCAGCAACCTGTCATGAATGCTGATATTAATGGATGTGTGTTATAGTGAGGACAGGAAACTTCCTTCAAGTTCTCAGGCACATCCTGTTACGTGAGTTTGATACTGGACATTTGAGTGGAAATATTTTCATACATGGAATTAAGAGTAGGAGTAGAAAAGTATTTTAAACAAGAAAATTAATTAATGCTTAATATTTTTAGTTTTTCACATGTTTTGTCTTTCCTGTTTCTTCTCTGTCTGACACACTGAAATAAAACTTGCAGAAACAAAGCACACATAGCGATACAAATAGTTCACGAAAGGTGAATTCTAGGCACACAGGATACATAATATTAAATAATCCACAAAAGAAAGTCTTGGCTGTATCCAAAATTAGTGGAAACTTTCAACTTTCTGTGACTCAGTTCACCACCTCTACAATGAAAAGAAATTCCTGTCGCTGAAGAGAGGTATTGTGAGAAATCATTGTGGACACTAAGAGATGGAAGAACCACTGCATTGAAAAAAAAACCCAAACCAACAAACCAAAACAACATCACCAAACCATATGTAATTTAGTGTATTGCTTTGTGTTTTAGGAGAGAATTTGGGAAGAATTGGTAATGATCTTTTATGATACACTTAAGAGGTAAAATCTCATTGTAGTGAATTTATCCAGTCCCAGGTAGTTTGTGAACTGAACAAGGACAAATGCTAAAATGTGCAAACAAAACTCCAGTGATGACACAAATGAATATCATGTAGCTTTGATTCTGACATTCCTAATCTCTCATCACAGCCTCTTAGTCTGGAGAAGGCTCTGGGGACACCTAATAATGACCTCCCAGTACCTGAAGGGAACCTACAAGAAGGATGGAGAGATACTCTTTACAAAGGCCTATAGTGATAGGACAAGGGAAAGTGGTTTCAAATGACAGAAGAGTAGAATTAAATTGGATGTTAGGAACAAGTTTTTTACCATGAGAGTGGTGGAGCACTGGAACAGGTTGCTCAGGGAGGTGGTTGAGGCCCCATCCCTGGAGATATTCAAGGTGTAAGACTCAACAGCACTCTGGACAACCTGAGCTAGTTGAGGATGTCCCTGTTTACTGCAGAGGGGCTTGGATTAGATGACCTTTAGAGGTCCTTTCCAACCCACACCATTCTATGATTCTATTGTGTGTCTGCAGTGGTTTTGGCATCCTTTGGTCTCCCGTGCACACAGGGTCCTGGTCTTTTCTTACTTTTAATACCTAGAAACATAGACATCTAGTATTGGTAGTAGTCCTCCAGCATGTTACATTTTATATTATTTCAGTATTTTTTCTCCACGCTTTTGTTTTAAGGAGCTTTATAATAAAGCACTAACTAAATCACAGATAACTGATTATATCAATTAAAATGATAAAACTGAGCTTAATTTATATTTTTGCATCAATAAATTATCAACTACAAACACACTGCATTAAAAAAAAATGAACTCACATCTAAAACCTCTAGTGTAAAAATAAAGACAAAATTGAAACATTTTTTACAACAGAATGAAAGCAAACTAAAGCTTTATTCAGCTTTTAATTTTGTGTCAGAAGCAAACATGTCTTTTTGAAAAAAGTCTTCAAATCCTTAGGTTTGACACCTTTTATAACCCAACTGTCTAGCCATACTATAAGCCCTTGTGATGGATTTTATCTGTGTCAATGTTAATAACCTCCCTGGATCTTGCTAAAACCTACATCTCAGTAGCCTCCCAACAACTAAGGTAGGCTTAAGCTAGACCTTTTAACAGAATTTAATGCCAAACCCTGAATGCAGGCCTATCAGCTGTGCTGTTAATATGCACTAACTGAAAGGTACAGAGGTAAATATTTGTCTTTATGTTCTGTTGGAGTGGGCTAGCATACATTAAATGAGTAATTAAAAATTATGTCAATATGCAATTTTACTGCCAAAAGATAGGATTCAACAGATAACCCTCCTTAATCTTTCTGCTCTCCAGTATTCTTTAGTTATACTTTGAATGAATGTTTAGTGAATCATCATTTACCTATGTTGTTTTACTCATGAACTAGTAAATGCACATAAAAAGGGAATGCTTTCTCTTCTGTCAGCTGTAACTGATTTACTTAGCTGATGTTACCATGTTCCTTTGGTTACACATGTGAAAGCTCTTTTTGAAAACAAGTGACTACCATTTCCCTCATCTCCCTGCCAAAAATCAGTCCCACAGGGAAACATTGAATTAATTTTTTTTTAAAGTTGGTCTCATTCTTCCATTTTAGAAGTATAACAGAAAGAAGAAATTGAGATATGCAAATTCGCCTTGAGAACAAGTTTCACAAAGGCATCTCTTTTGTGTAATTGTGCCATTGTTACTTTAGTACTTGAGTACTGAGCAGTGGTAATGAGAACAGCTGGGAAGTGATTCCTGTAAGAGTTTTTCTCAGCTGTCAGAAATACAATGAAGTTGGTAATATCTAGAGATTTGGGGGTTTTTGCTCCCAATGGAATTTATTTAAGAGTTCTGAATCCAAGATCAAATCCCTTCTGGTCAGGAAGTAGTAGCTCAAGAAATGGACAACAGTAAACACAGTCAAGAGTAAGCTTCAGAATTTGGTCATTCAAAAGTGCCTCAAATACAAGCTAGAATAATAAAATTATGAAGCTCTTGGTTTTCAGACTCTCTTTATTGGGACGTTACTCATATTTTCCTTTCAGTCAGTACTGCTGGAAAAGTTCTGCATTCCCAAAGTCATTTGGGTTGGTGTCACAGTGTTTCCAGACGAGGCAGATGACAGGGTAGCAGACGTTAAGATATGGTCTAGCCTTTCTTGGAGACTGTTCTTCAGTTCACCTATGACTCCTTTCTTCCACTTTGTGCAGGACAGAGTTGAGCTCATGTCCTATTTATCTTCCTCAAACTCCTGCAAACCTCTATGCTCCTGTCTTTTCTGTGTGCTGCATTTTGTGTGAAGTAGACCTCCTGCTGCAATTTCTAAATTCAAAGGAAGAGGATAATTATCAAAGACAGGGACAAGTGGAGTTGACCAGAAGGGCCTGGGAAAGGGATTGGGCTCTTCTACTACAGAAAAGTGAAAAGAGGGTAAGTGCAAGAAATTGACATGAAGAAATGCCTGAGTTAGAAAAAGAAGGCAGAGAGTCTGTGTTCTACAACATTAAATGGTACAGTGAGACATCGACTGATATAAGCATCAATTAATGAAAACAGAAGGCCACAAATGTAAAATTAAGACAGAAAAATAAATTTTCTAGTATTGTTGAGCTGTGAATCACCAGTACTGGAAGCCACAGAGGACCAGCCATTTGCATTGATAATAAAGATATTCAGAATTGTAGCAGTTATTGCAAAGAAAGCATTGTAGAGGTTTAAAAATCCATTTATTGTGCCCTATTACCTCTGTCAACTGTGTGGGTTTTGCACCTTCTTCTGACATGCCTGGTACTTTTTACTATTATAGACAGGCTACCAGACCAGATGGATCACAAATCTGATCCAATATGGTAAGTCCTTATGTTCTTAAATGAAAATTTTACCAAAAGCATATCAGGAAAGCTTTTGGAAAATATCAGCAAACTCACACAAAAAATAACTTAGAAATTATCACCTTCTGTCTGCTGAAAGAATGTCAAAGAATAATTATTTTATTGCTGTCTAATCCAGTATGCTCTCTGCTTTTTCAGGGCAACTACAGTCTTCAGACTGAACACCTCCTGAACTCTCTTATTTTTTAGGAAATACTTCCATCTGTCTTTGAATAAACCAGCTCTCTTCTGTGTTCTGCATATTGGGCTGTATCTCCAAATGTTTTCCCTGGTCACATTCTGAAGCTCAGACAAAATGTTTTCAAGGTGGATATATTTCAATAGCAGAAAAGTGTACACAAAGTAATTTATGACCCTTCAGTATAGCAGGTGTGATACTAATACAAAAACCAGAACAGGCAGTACTTATCGGTAACGGAATGAAAGCAGGCTTGTTTTTCCGAGATATGTTTCTGTTCCCCTTATCACATCTCTCTTGCCAAGACAGTAACATTGCTCAAGTAACATTTCTCCTGGTAAATGTAGTAACAGTTTCCCTTCAACCTCAAATTACTGTCTGAGTTCTGTAACATCCCCATCTACTGTATTTTTCTTCTATCCTCAGCTCATTCTGTTTTAATGACAGATGGATTATTGAGCCCCAGTAGCAGTGCTGACATGTGGGCAAGACCTGTTTCACTGGAACCATGTTCTCCTCACTCAAGGCACTGTCAGGCACAGGCCATTTAACTTTATCCAAAGACCCTCCCACCCACATCCATTTTGCTTAGGGAAAAGGATACAGTGAAGAATCAAATCAATTATCTCCTAAAACAGTGCCAAAATCGCTTCTGAATGCAGACATTAAAGCGTGGTAATGTTGGGGCAACAGAAGTCTCTTACACAGTTCCTGAGAGACCATAAGAAATATGTTATTTCCCAGCAGATTGCTCTCCTGGAGGACATGGACATTTCCCTGCTTGAAACAAATCTAATAAGAAGCTTCATGGCATTGCCTCATTTACACTCTACCTTGAAGGTCAATCCCACTGGGTGCAAACTTAGAAAGTTTCCAGGGATGTAAGGTCTCTATTCCCCTCCTGCTCTCCCTGCAACAAGAGAATACAACAGTGCAGTGTTGTTGAGTACAGAACAACTGACTCATTCCCAGAACACTAGGAAGGTTTTCTTCTTATGTCCTGATATGTGGGTCCTGAAACCAGAGAAAAGCTGTGACAGCACGTTTTAACTTAAGACTATTTTTGACCATGGTTGCAATCATGTGGCCACATTACCAATATACCTTTAGAGTTGTTGCATATCTTCTCTGTCATTTAATATAAAGGCTGCAGCACCGTTCTTCCATCTGCTAAAGGGACAAAGACACAAGCATAAAATTTGAGGAATGGGGTAAGATGTGGCCAAATGGATTTCTGGGTACTTCATTTGCCTCATGGTCTCATTTGACCCACCTGAATGGACGTCTCTGTACACGTATGTGTATACAGGGAGTCTTATAACAACAATATGGCATAAAATATCTATGTAAAATGAGATTTTCAGAGACATGACAAAGTTCTTGGCAGCACAGTGGGCAACACGAGGCATCCATAATACTGGTTTCTATAGGCTGAACTTCACCAGTGATTCTTTGCCATTTACAGGGGCATCTTCAATAGGTGTCACATGTATAAATGCATTCAGCATCTTGCAAGCATCTCCCACTTCCAGACTCCACTCTAGATTACTTGCTTTCAGTTTTCTATCACACCATTATCTTTTGTTAAAAATCTTGCAGTTTTGCTTCTCTAGGTACAGAGGTATTAAGCAGCTCAAATGCCCTTTGTGAAAGGAAGATCATTATTTAGAACAATTGCAAAGAGAGAAATCTCTTGGATAATAGAATATGTATCTTATCTTTTAAGCATATGTAGTAGTATCCTAAACAGAAAGGTTGTGCTGCTCTCCTGTTTGATCTTGCCACAGACCTTTGTTTAAAAAAATCAATGCATTGATTCAGAAAAATATAACTCAACATATCAGAGCTTGCCTTTGTGAGATAGGTCACAGATAGAGTTGATAAAATAATGACATTCTGAATTACTAAGCACACAGCAATTCTAGATAAGGAAGAGCTCTGGGCTTAGATGTTCAAAATTAAAAAGGGATTTGGGGTCAGTATTGCAAGGTGGGTTGTGGCTGGGAGACACCCTCAGTGATGAGTCCAAAAGTTAGAACTGGCTGAGGAGGATTCAGATACAGACACGAAGATGAACCATGGTTATGCATCAGAGAAGGCCAGTTGCAGAGAGCCAAAGATCTGGACAAAAATATCCTGAGGAAATCAGCCAACTGAAGGGCAGGACACTACTTTTTACCCCTATTGAGGCTGGTTGCCTGGAAACAGAAAGTGTGCGTGGGACAGCAGGAGGTGGAGATGAGGAGCCTGAGTATGGCAGCAGAACCAGAGTGAGAATCAGGTGGTTTGAGCAAGGAGGAGACAGGATCAGGATTATGGCTAGAGACTGGAGGCTGGCAACTAAGAAGCACAAAGCTGTAAAACAGGAGAGGCCACTATGAGCAAGGCAGAGCATGTCACTGGGGTGCTTCAGTCAGCTGAAAAGATCAAAAGCTCAAAAGCATACCTTTGCTGCTTGTGCTTTTCAAGTTCCGATGGTCTTCAACTGGCCAGCTGCAAATGCTGGTCATTGCAGGGTTAGGATGCTGCAAAAATAACATTTCCGTTTCTTGGGAACAATTAAAAGTAGCCAAATTTGCTAAGGGGAGATAGAAATAAAAATAACTGAAGGAGCTTCAAGTAAGGCATTGGAAAACTGAGATACCCTGAAGAATTAATCACCTTGAAAAAGAAAGGTATTAATTACTAGGGTGATTTATCTCTGTTTGGAAACAAAGATCCCATTTACCAGTCTGTACTGTAATGTGCATGTGACATGGTAGTTCAGAGATAAGAGAAGAAATCAGGGACACCATAGACTAATACAGAGTTTTATCTGCATGGGAATTAAAACTGAACGAACCAACCAAAGAAATGATTATCCAAGAAATATGTGAGATATTGAAGGTTGTTAAGTTATTTAACTTAAAAGTATTAAGTTACTTTTGCCATTGTTGTCATGTTCCATCCCCCAACTGCTTCCCACAAAAACTTCCCATAACAGCACCGTGAGGGTTTACAGTGCTAGGCCACGAGAACCACTGTGAAAATAATGGCATGAGAAAACTGAAGGAGAAATACCACAGAAATACTGCATCAGCAAATTCAGAGAGAGGTTATAACAGTGCTAAGTGCTTCCTGTTTGCAGCTCTAAGGTACCTAAATAAGTGTGCAGTGCAAATACCAGAGGCTTGTGATGGGATGATATGGGGAGATAAAATGTTTCAAAGAACTGGTCAAGCATTTTAATGGAAACCATGCCTGTATATACTGTGACATAGTGGCAGCTCAAGGTCCTGAGGGGCATGGGGAAGGCAACAGTGGAGAGCGGACTCTGGGACTCAGGAGAGTGGACTCATGCTAGAGATAGGGGTAGTCTGCATTCGTGGAGAATGACACATGTTACACCTACAGTTAAAAATGGAAGAAGGACAATTTGAGGACCTATAGACATGCCAGCCTCGCTTCAGTTGCTAGTAGAACAATGAAGAAGATATTTCTGGGCAAGTGAGTGAGAACAGGATAAGCAAGAATAGTCAATACTGATTCATTAAGATTAAATGATGCTTGACCAATCTGATTGGCTTCAGCTAAATAAGATGAATTGTTGGAGAAGGTAAGAGCAAATGATGCTGTCTACATAGACTTTGTGACACAGTTTTCCACGATAATCCTGTGCTGTGCAAAACATTGCTCTGACTGGCTGGACAGGGTAGATGTTCCAGCTGTCTGGCCAGAGTGCATTACTCTGACTGGGCAGCTAGGCAAGATAACCAATTTGGCTAGCTGGATTGAGAGTGTCTGACCAGCCAACTAGGGTGGATGCTTTGCCTATCTGGCTGGTATTAAGTACCTCTGTCAGACTGGCTGGAGAAAGAGGCAATGGCTGGCTGGGTGGAGCTGAGAGTCTCTGGCTGGCATGAGGTGCATTGGCTGGTCAGATGGGGTTCAGTGGCTCTGGTTTACTGGATGGGCAAGGTGGTCTGGCTGACCAGCTTGGACTGAGAGTCTCTGACTGGCCATCTGGGGAAAGAGGCTGTGGCTAACTGACCAGGTAGTATGATCTGGCTTGCTAGCACTGGCAAAGTAGTTCTGTCTGGCTAGATGGAGAAACAGGCTCTGGCCGCTTGATTGAGGTGAGTTGCTCTGCTTGTCTGGCCAGGGAAGATGATCTAGTTGGCTGACTCTGACTGGCTGTGAGTCAGCTCTTGGTTCTGAAGCAGAGCAATGCTGAGCTGTTTGAACAGAGGTTATTTTGGTGACCTAGTGAGAATAGATAATTTTTTCAAATTCAAACACTATGGTAATTTAAAATAAAATAATAAGTATTAAAAGTATGAAAGTGAAAGGTGTCTCTGGTCTTTTTTTTTTTCCCTCTTCATGCCAAACCTTTTTTTTTTTGTTTTGTTTTGCTCATGCAGTTCTCTCAGTTAATGCCTCACAGTTTAACTATGTATTAATTGTTGTTCAATTAACAGCCTTTCCGTTCAGGAAGACAATAGTAATATTTTTGCTATTTGAAGTTACTCCTACATGTTCTCTAATCAGTAACCATTTAAATATATACAATTTAATAAACCAAGCTGTGAATGACTGTTTCTGGAGATTTAATCTCAATTCTGAGTTGTGCAATTCTGAAAGCTAAAACATGCAAGCTCCTGGGCACAGTAAGTTGAAGCCAATGTGGCAGGAATCCTGCAACTCATCTGACACACAGGCAGCTATGCCAAACTTACTTCATCAGCTGGAGTCAATCCCTTGCCTGGCCTCTCGTGTTCTCTGTAGTGGCATACAGGATTTTCTGCAGCATGGACAGCTGAGTCATTCTCTGCCCTGGAGTTACCGCTGTAATGCCACTGATTGTCTCTTACAGCCTGGTGAAAAAAGAATAAACAAACAAAAAAAATTAAAAGGAAGTTTCTAAAGCTTGGATCTCCATAACTTTATTTCATAGTTCAGCTACTTTATTTTAAAAAAAGAATTCTGTTCAAACAAAGTCTTGTTAATTGGAGATTTGATTTGTATTCCCCAGTGGGGAGACATGTCATTGCTTCCACCAAATTTTTTTGTAGTCGAAAGCTATGGTCACACATTATGGTTGCACCTGCATGATATTGCTTGCACAGCCTCTGCCCATATTGTTTTTCTAGGAATACATAACAGCATCATTTTCTACTTTTCCTCCATGGATTGTGTGTGCTGTGGTGTCTTTTCTAGTTTGTCTGTACTGGATGTAATGCGCTATACTGCAAACAGTGGTTCATGCTTAGTTGTAACAGGTGCAGATCATCACCACCTTCTTATGTGACATAGGATCTACTGACAGGGATATCTTAGGATGAGATGTTTACACAGAATGCATTGAGTTGGAAGGGACCTTCAAAGTTCATCTTGTCCAATGCCCCTGCAGTAGAGAGGGACATCTCCAACTAGATCAGGCTGCCCAGGGCCACATCAAGTCTGATCTTGAATGTATCCAGGGACAGGTCCTCAACCGCATCCCATGGCAACCATGTGGCCAGCTCACACTGAAGCTGTGATCTAATCTTTGTGTTGTTCTGCTACATGCTTATTTTCCTTTGTATATATGTTTTTGGTGTCTCATTCCCAGTCCTTCTGAGTGAATTTGACCTTTTTTTGAGATAACTTCTGAATTGTCATCACTTTCTTTTAAATCACAGTTCATTCTCTGCCAATTTTATGCATTCTTTCCCTTTTGTCATCCAAGACTTGATGCAGGGTTGGACAAGGGCCATCTTCTGACAGATCCTCTCAGTTTGAGAGCTAAGCACATTTTCCCTCCAACCATCCTAGCAAGGATGCATGCTCAGTAATTGCCTGTGTTCCCCTGTTTCCCCTATTTCAATTCATGTGTCATAGTTATGCTTCTCTAGTCCTCTAGAAAATGTCTAAAGGTGGTTCAGAAATGGTTTTGCCTAGTTTCCAGGATACTTGAGTAAATTTCATCCAGTTCTGCTAACTTTATTATGTTTAATTCATCAAAATATTCTTTAACCCTATCTTTTCTTCTTTGAACCTCTGAGTTTTCTTCTCCTAATGCATTATTTAAAAATGAATCCTAAAATCCAGGTAAGAGTCTTCTGACATCAAGCAGCTGTGGAAAAAAGGCAGCAGAACACTGCTACGTATGTCAATCCTGAGGTCTTTTTGCTCTTGCTTTACAACTTATCAGGCAGCATCTCTGGGAGAGGCCTCCAGTGACTGCCTGTAGTTTGTGCCTGATTATGGGATCCTGAGCTTTGGTATTGGGGACTGTTAGCCTTCTTGGCCTCTGCTTCTCCTTTGTCTCCTTTGTAATCACACAGAAAACAGGTGTCTGACTTCCAAATCTGGAGTACGTGGGTACCTTGATACCCAGGCATGTGGAGGATGTGTGCTGTGTGTGTTAGCATTTTCCTCACAACAGAGGCCTCAGTCAGACATCTTACAAGTGAGGATCGTGATTGGAAACCAAAGGTGTTCTGCTTCAAAAGCTGCCTTTGGTCAGCTCTCAACCTGTTGGTTTTGTCATCTGTGCACTAGGCTGGTATTTTGTTGATATGAAAAACTCATTTTCTTCATATGTGTTGTTGCTGTCTTTATGTGGAATGGATGCCCAGAGTCTGGCAGAGGGCTGCAGGGTGCCAGGCTGGGGCTGCATTGTGCAGGGCGTGATCGAGCCGCAAACCCACAATGGTAATACCTAGGGGAAAGCCTGTGTAAGGAAGGGCAAAAGTGTGCCTGGCAGTGAGGAGAAAAGTATAAAAAAACAGCCCTACACACCTCCAAGGGAGAGAAGGAGAAGGGGGCAGAGGTGATCCAGGTGCCCAAGTGTGAAGGAAGGAGCAGAGGGAAAAGCAGTCATGGCCTGGCTGCAGCACCTACCTGCACGAGTCTGAGTGTAACCTGGTGCATGACAGAGCGAAGAAGAGGTGAATGATAGGGAATTCAGCTTGGGAAAGGGGGAGGAAAGGCCTTTTCCCCAAGTGGATAAACGGATTTTTTTGTAATTTTTGTTTCCCACTACCAGAATTAATAATTATTTTTTATTTTAAAATTTCCCCAAAAGTGAGTCTCTCTGTCCCACAATAACACAGAGTAAGTGATCATCCTGTCTTCATCTCAATCCACCAGGTTTCTGACTCCTGTTTTTCCTGTCTTCTCCTCTGTGCCACTAACAGGATGGAGCAAGTGGCTGGGTGGGAGTTTGGCAGCTGGTTAGGACCAGCTCGCCATGATATATTAAATGTTGTACATCTGTACAAAAGGAAATCCAAATGGAAAATAATAAAAAAAAACCTGAAACACCACAGAAAAGAAAGATGTACTCCTTGTCCATCCAGCCAACCACTGCACATCAGTAGACTGGCTTTATTTCTCCCAGCCATCTGTATGAAGAAAGTCTGCTTCACATACTAGACTCTACTAAAGGAAGAACAGGATGGGCAAAGAAAATATATTTGCATCAGCAAATGTGATTAGTGTTTTGGCATTATTTGTTAAGGAGTTTTATATACTTGGTTTAGCCTAGAGGATTACACTATGCATTGGTGCATGCTATCAAAGTAACTGTAGCATTAGCAAGAATTTACAGACTATGTCAATATTAGTAAAGTGTTGGATGGAATTCAACACAGAAAAGCCATTCTCAGTATTTATCCAGCAGTAATTTCAGAGATTGTCATAACAGTATTTGAATAAAATAGTTACACAGAGAGTAATACAGTTTCATTTTCAGTGGCTTCTCTCAAACATTTCTTTGCTCTCCTGGTTAAGAGAATTCTGAACATATTAAATGAACAAAAACAGTTGAGAACTTAGCTAATCGTTATTTTGGCAGGTTTGGGCATCCATTAATATATTGATAGTTGGTTTTGTTGTTCACACCAATGGAGACAACCACTTACATATCAAGTACTTTTTGGGGATCACAAATTATAGGTCTATGGTGAGTAACTTGGTCTAAGAATGAAGGGGTGAAAAAACAAGAGGAAAAATGGGTAGGTAAAATGAGAAATAAAAATACTCTTCTATAAAACTACACTGACTTTTTCATATGACCATAAACATTTTTACCTCATTAAAACTTCCAGAGTTAATAGTGAAAGTTAAAAATAAAATATCAGGATAATGTAATTAGTATATTGCTCCAAATAGTAACTCTAGAGCAGGCAAATGGAAAAGTGAGTTTTTCAGTGGTGAGTTGCTACTGATATGTTGTATTACCTTTTGTAGATCTACTTCTGTGTTCTTCATTAAAAACTTCTATTTATTTTAATTAAGAAGAAAAAAAGAATTTTCAGCTGGATAAAGAACGAAAAACAGAGGCTGTAAAATTCAGAAATCGTAGAGTTGATTGTACTTCCACTTTAGTAGGTATCAAGAGCAATTGCATTAGTACTAGTAAACTATCATAAAATTTGCAAAGCAATGGAGAATAGAATAGTCTTGAGATTAGAAAAGTTAGGAACCTGCTATTTTTCAACCCTATCTATTATGTCAAGAGCACTAATCCTGTCTTCCAGTACTTTTACAGATTATTCTGATCTGATTTTACCTACAAATTTAACAAGACCCAATCTAAGGCGATGGAAAGACAATGGTTCTTTAAAAGTTTCTTGTGCTTACCCTGCAACAAAGATGTGAAGCCTGACCCTTAATGCAAATTGTCCTGTAGCCATGATGTTTTTTAGATTATGGCAAAGATAGGAGGGAGGCAAAGTTGTAGGAAGAGAGAAAGCCTTCTGTAGACTTTCCAAGTGAAACACAGAACATGAAGTTGTCTGGTTTACAAGCTCCAGAGATCATTGATTGCAGCAGTTATGTCAACTTATCTTGGAAAAGATCTGCCCCCCTGCCCCCAAACCTTTCTTCATCCCCCTTTGTCCCAAGGCAGGAATGATCTCAATCAAAACAGAGCTCAAAGTGCACATACTGAAGCATCTTTTTCAGAAGACACATTCCTTGCCCTCTTCTCCCAATAGCAGAGGAGCTGCCACTCTATTTCCAACCCATTTCTTGCCTCTACAACTCTTTGACTTCCAAGATATCTTCTGCATACTACATTTTCATCTTCATGTCCTCCTCTTCCTCTTGTCTTTTTCACTGCTTCAGGATTCTCTCAGTACCTTTTCTCCTCTTTTGCCCAGATCAGGTCAGTCTTCCTGTCACTGTTTTTCCACTGAGTATTTCTCCTGCTCCCTCTTTCTTCCCTCCTGTGCTTTTCAAATTGACTCCACTTTGTTCCTCTGTTTTTATGAAGGTATTAGTCGTACACGATGTGTGAGGAAAGGCTGAGAAAACTGTAATTGCTCAACTCAGAGAAGCCCAAGTGGGAGATCTAATTACTCTAAATACCTAATAGGTAGAGATTGAACTAAAATATTCTCAGAAGTGCCCAGAAAAAGGACAACTAGTTGAAGCATAGGAAACTGAGGTTAGGTATAACAGAAAAAAATAATTCACGATGACAGTGTGTCAGACACTGATGCAGGTGCTCTGGGAGACTGTGGAATTGCCAACTATGGAAATGTGTAAAACCCAGCTGAACAAACAATGTTCAGAGCAATTTAACTTTGGTGGCTAAACTAGTTTAACTATGGTATTAACTGTGAACAGGGTGTCGGATCTTGAGTTGTAAAGAGGTTCCTTCCAGCCTAAATAATTCCATTATTTTTTGTCATTAAGAGAGAAGTGATGTCAGAGGCCATGTGAATAATGTGTTATAAAAATGCCTTTATCCAGCAGCATGATTATCCTCTGTTTGCTGCATATTCTGTGGTGAAGCCATTAAAAAAGAAGTTAAAAACATATGTAAAAAAGCCTTTTACTTACCTTAGTCATATTGTGCTTCTTCTATGCAGTGATGTGTTAGCATGTTTGCCTGGAAAAAAAGAAAAAACCAAAACCAAAACCAAACCAAAACACCCCAAAAACCCAAAGCCAACCAACCAACCAACCAAAAAAACACCCAACAAAACAAAAAAAAACTAAAGAAAAGAGTGCAGGAGGAAAACTGCCCCTTTAGAAAACTTGAAATTCAATATCATCCCAAAATGTGAATATAAGCCATGAAGATATTGCAGTCATTATGAGTACCTCCTACTTTATCCAGCAGCATCAGCCTGAGAATATTTTTTTCTTCACTTTTTTTTTTTTTAAAATGCATCTCCAGCTACTTTACATAATCAGAAGCAAATCATGCCTTGAGAGGATGTCTGCAGTTCCTTTTAAGTATCTCTGTTAAAATGAGGCTTTTCATATTTCAGGTACTCTGGACTTCGATATCAAGTCATAATTTGCCCCTCCTGGAAAGGTGTGTAATATTTCCTGAGACTCAGAAAATTATTTTTAATGTCACAATATTTTTCATACTACTACTTTGTAACTTCCTCAGCTTCACTAACCAAAAATGATGCTCCTATACAGACAAATAATGTTTTAAAAATAATGATTAGAAGTTTTTTATTGTACTGGCTTTAAATCTACTGCTATTTTATTCTTTATGTTTGCTCCCTTCAGTCTCCATTGCTTCAGTACGTACACAAAACATTCATGAGCTGAAAGAAGACTTAGCTGTAAATGTTGCTTGGAAACAAACTGACCTTGGGTACGTTATTCTATTGTCCTGATTCTCCACCATCAGAATCAAACCTCTCCATGATAGCAACTGCTAGCTGGAAGGACATCATCTCTTCCTTTTCACGTGGCTTCACACAAGATGAGAATGGCTGAGCTCTAGGAAGGAATGATGAACAGGGGACAGCGAGCCTTCAAAGGGGATGAACTCTGGCACTCAGCGCCACCGTCAGGGCTGAATACAAATCTCATCTTTCACTGTATCAGTACTTTTCCATTCCTGCAATTAGTGAAGCCCTAGCAGAACTAAACCCCAACCACTAATTTAAATAATTGATCTCTAATTTGAAAGAACTTGATTTGTTTGAGAGGAACCAAATTCTAAGTAGACATGTGTAAGTAGTATAATGCTGTTACATTGTACTGTAGAGCAATAAATAGTAGAAAATGAAGATGGCAAAGCAGTACAGAATTTCATCTCTTCAAGCGGGGTGGAACAAAAAACGTTGGCATTCCTTTCAGCTCCACTGACCACAGACTACAAAAATTTCCAGTAGTTCTTCCAAGAGGTATGCAGCTTTCATTCCACTCCTCATCTGTTTCCCTTCCTCCTCCAAGTTTTCAGCTCTGTCTCTCTCAGATTGTCTTTCCCTAGGGAGCACCAAAGGCTGTGAGTTTTTCTCTCCTGCATCTGCTTCTGGATCCTGAGCAGATTAAGAACTAGAGCTCTGAATTCTCTGTAGGCAACCACTGGAGGAAAGAGAGCTGAACTGCCTCTAGATAAAAGAATAAGTTTAATGGCTGAATATCATCAATATCAATGCAAGATATAATCAGCTGCTAAGGACAGATGTCACAAAAGGCAACAAAGTTGAGTAGTGCTTTGGCAGAACCAATGACTCATATAAGAATAATGGTAGTACAGAAGTAATGCATGTCATTTCCACAAACAGTAATTGCTGTGAAGGAAAATCCATATAGTTTTGGCTTATTTGTAGACTATAGAAAATGAAGACTCTATTTATAAATAGTGGAAAATATTTTCACATATACATAAAAGGATGGCAAAACAGTAGTTCCGTGGCAATAGCTCCAAGAGAGGAGTGGATGATAGTGAGAAATAGTTCAGAGCTTCCATTCTTTTGCCACTTGATATGCCTGAGGAGTTTTCTATCCACTCATTAGTTTTCCACGCAACCATCTTCTTACAATATGGTAGCTTGGAAGATGATGCATGTAAGAAAAGCATTCATTAACACATTCACAGCAAGAGAAGAGCATGCTTCTGTTCTCAGGATATTGTTATTTGACATGATAAAGTACAGTCTCAGGCCTTTCACTGTGAAAAGCTGGCTGGAGCCTAGTAATGCAGGTGCAAAGGTGTCCTGAGAAACAGCACAAGCAATGAGACTGGTTAGCACAATGGCCAAGGTCAAAAACAGAGTGCAGTTGCACACACCACAGACCAAGTGAGATTTGTCATATGGTCTAAGAACTTGGGACTCCGTGATAATAGGAAACTGAATCACTTTAATGAGGTGGATGTAAATATCAACTTCTTTTCACCACTGTGTGTCTTACCATAAAAAGATTCCAGCTGAGCTGAGTGGAATAGTTCCTTTGATAAGCTGCAGGTGTTGAGCCTGGAATGTATTTGCTGACTGCTTGGGGTTGCTTTACTCTGGTTGTCTACAGTAGATCTTAAAATATAAATGATTTAATTTTTGAGTGGGAAAAAAAACCACCCCAACATGGGGCTGAAATGTCTTCTGTCATCCAATGAAAGGAAAGGATAAAACATACAGTACACAGAGCTGCTTTATATGATTATAGCAACTTGAGTTCTGAAAGAAAGAAGGCTCAGAAGAGATTTCTTTTCCTTCCCAGATAGAGCTTTTGTGAAACATTGTCCTAAACAAATAAAAGATTTTTGCTCAAATGATCTACCTTGCTGTTTTCCTTTCCTTTGAAGAATCCTGTGGTACAATAGGCAACCCATCAGGAATAATTAGATTATACGGCAGCATCCATGGAAACAATACAGCTTTTGAAAAGAACTCCTACAGAAGATCTTAGAAATCACATCTATTATGGATATCTTTTACGATTTCAAAGACAGCACAGCTCCAAATTATGGGAACTAACAGTGGGGCAAAATCTGACTGGTCCATGCTTTGTCCCTTTGTCAGTAATTATTACTACATGAAACAGTCAAGTAGTCATTGTGCTGAAGAGAACAATTGGGTGCCAGGAAGAAATTGGCCACGTTTTATTTCAGGTTTTGGGAATCTGTAATGAAATCTACATGTGTTTTGTATGTTTCGTAAACTCACACCTTTCATATTTTTCAGGATTTCTCTAAAAGCACATTTATGAATGTCTCAAAACCCAAGAGAGTAGAGGGGTCAGACAAAGTTATCTGCATTTTTGGGCCTCATTTAAAGCAGCACAAAAAATGGCAGATTTTTTTGGCCTTTCTGTGGCCACTCTTAAGATTCAGCGTATCTTGTCTGTTGCTATGTAGTAATGACTTCAAAGTTGTAACTATCTTAAAGGTGATTAAATTAGAAGGAAAAATGTGGATCTGTACTATTAAAAACAGGGGAGAAAGATGATTATTCTGTTTTTCAGTAATAGAGTTCGAAACTTTAGGGGAAACAAAAATGTCTGACCTGATGATCCTACATATTGTGCTGCAGACGAGCTGTATTTCACACATCATATACCTGGATTACCTAATGTTCCTGATTTTATTGTCTTTAGGGAGGAGGAGATTCAGGAAAATAACCTACATAATAAATGAGTGTCTTTAACACAAAGGGAAAAAAATCAACCATAACATATACCAGCTAATGATTGTGCGTTATCGATTAGCTGCAATTTGATGTTTCAAAAGTACTTAGGTAACTTGGAAAATGAGGTTTTCCTGAATCTCCACGAGATATGTACTCTAAAGTCACTGTCACACAGCCTTGTTTCTCTCCAGAAACAAGGTAAGATAATTAAAAATATAACACATTAGACCCATTATGTCTCTGTATGCCCTGGGCTAAGTTGTATGTCTGGATTTGTGGCAAGGGGAGTCTGGAGACTTCTGTGGGATTTCACTGGGAAGTGAACTAAACCCAGAGTCATTCATGATTTCACAGAACATATACCATGAGGAGGTAGTAGCATAACATCCTTAATCAGGGCTGAAACTGAACTGAAAACCAGACACACAGCAGAAGAAAGAGGTCAGGTAAAAAAAAAATAAAGGAATAAATGTTTGGTAGCAAGACTCCTGCTACATATTTCCCGAATGTATATTCTTTTCTTACACATTCGCTCTTTGCCTTACTCATTGTGAAAACTCAAAGGGAGAGGTAACTCTCCATTTATACTGAAGATCATCAGTATTATTGTAATTATCATAATAATTATTTTTACAACATCTATCCATAACATAGTCCAGATGTACTTCTTCCCACCTCCTGTTTTTTGATAATCCAATGTAAGGTATCACAGTATCACAGTATAAGCAAGGTTGGAAGAGACCTCAAAGATCATCAAGTCCAACCCATTACCACAGACCTCGAGACTAGACCATGGCACCAAGTGCCACGTCCAAACCCACCTTGAACACCTCCAGGGACGGTGACTCCACCACCTCCCTGGGCAGCCCATTCCAGTAGCGAATGACTCTCTCGGTGAAGAACTTTCTCCTCACCTTGAGCCTAAACTTCCCCTGGCACAGCTTGAGACTGTGTCCTCTAATAGCACATAAAGGCAAAACTCTGCTCCACGTAGGATTTTCTCCTAGTACATGTGGCTATTTGGTATGCACCTTTCCACTACATTTCGTCAAAATAGCTTTCCTGGAGCCAGTAGCGCAGAATATGGAGTTGCAGATTTGCAAAGCACGGTGTCTGTAGTAGCAGTATAAGTAGATTGTCAGGGCTTACTTCTATTTCCAGTAAATTCAAGAGCTGAGTTGCAGAACTGGTAATCATCTGCAGTTCCCACTGGAGAACAAATACATCAAAACCTTAGGCAGCATGTAAAGTGCAAGACTATGTTAAGGCAACACTGGGAGCAAATGTACTTGGTTAAAACCGGTTCATTGTAGTACACAGAGTTTCCACTGAGGTGTGCTAACTCTCCAAATATCATCTGCATCCATCTCTTGGGCAACTAAATGTGCTGCTACATCCTCAACAATGTCTATTACCGTGTCTCGAATTGCTAACCATTTCAGCAACCAGTTTGTATGCAGCATGTTTTCAGACACGAACAGCAAAATATTGTGGAGGAAATCTGCTAAAACAAAAGATGATTTCTCTGTTTGAAAAACAAGACAGCACAATTAGTTCCTGTCTGAAACTAGCCATCTTTGTGAAGGGAGTGACATGGATATTAGCTTTGAATTCATCAAAATGATTGTGTGTGCTGTTCTGGGAGAATCCTGGGCAGTCCTAAGCATGTGCAAGAGGAGCTTTTCATGCTGGTTTGACATTTGTCTGCTTCCAGGAACCATTGTGTGATGTTGTACCATCATTATTGCTACCACCATAAATGTAAGCTCCTCTTGCTTTTACATCAGACTGATTTCTCTGTTCAGGCCTATTTAAACCCAAAGCGTGCTGAAGTGTACTGATTGATATATGAAGAAACAGGTAGGGCATTTTAAAACAAGCCACATAATCAGGGAAGTAACAGAGATACAAAGGTTTAACAAAGCTGAATCTGGGGAAGGAACAGGGGGATTTCAATTTGTCAGCTTTTTGTTACTTGTGGATCCTTCAAAACAGATTACCTGTGATTTTATTCTAACAATAGAATCTATTTCAAGGGAATAATGACACAATGGTTTTGAACCTACAGGTGATTACTTTAAATTGCCACAAGGTGAATGCTGTGGTAGTTTTTCTTCCCAACACAAAGCTCATGGGCTCCTAAGTGTTGTCAATATGGAATATACAATTATTGGTTCATCGTCAACAAGATATGTGTTCCTTCAAGAGACTGGTAGATCTTTAAAAGCTTCCTCAAAATTAAGATATAATATATAAGAAAAAGTTTCAGAAAGGATTTAAGAATGTGTCTGTAAGTAATTTAATCTTATAGTAAGGTAACTATTAACATTAAAGTCTTCAAACCTTGCACTGTCTCAAAGCATTAGGCATGGAGGAAGGATTCACCTCATCTGCTAGTGTACACATGGAGTGTAGATATTTGTAGTGAAGTCCCCTTTGTAGTGAATGGAGAGAAATAAGCACAATTCAACTAATCCACGACAGGAATTTGCCTTGCGATGAGAGGAAATGAGAGGAAACTTCTCAACTGACTAGCAAAGGAAGCCTAAAGGACTTGTTCACATGTGGTGTCTTCCAGAGTGTCTGTATTTCCCTAAATGCAACCCCCACCCCCACAATCTAAATGCAAAGGTAACACATAGATCTTACCTTTCCATTAAGTGAAACAGCAGCTATGAAATAGGGTTGCATCCAAGAAACCTACAAAGAGCTTGGCTAATTTATGCTTTTCCTTTCCTGTACTATATTGCAGTGTAAGGAGTCTGTTTATGGAAAAGGCAGCTTGGTCAAAGTACCCGTTCAGTTAATCAGTCATGAGCTTGGTGGGCTGCTGCTGCTGGGGTGCTCCAGCCTGGAGCTTTTGCAGAGAAGCTCCCCAGATCTTACCAATACTGGTAGCCTAAAAATCTGTCTGGGAACAGCTGAAAACACCCAATATGTTACCTCCTTTCTCACTAAATAGCAAATCAACAGCCCTCTAGGACGTAATTTTAGGCACAGCCATAACATTCCTCTATCAGGAAATAAGCCTCTAGATAATTTTGCCGGTTTAGGGAACTGAATTTGAAGTACTATTCAGGTTTCACAAAACTAGATCATGTCAGCAGCACACCTCAAAGATACCATGTGGAAGACAGGAAATCCAAAAAGAGCACTTTCATATGACAGTTTGCAGGATGAGATGCCAAAATAAGCAGATTCAGAGACTATTGTATTTTGATGACTCTATAATAGAGCTTGTCTATACATATGTGGTTTTTTAATTTATTTTGTTTTATTTTTTTTTTCTTTTAAACTAAGGTCCACTGGTGATTCTACCTAGGTGTGTTCAGCAAGAACCTTCAACTTTCTAGCCTCAAAGCTGAAAATGAAGTAGTATACTCCTGCTGCTCTTCAGGAGACTTTGAAAATGATAACTCTCCTATTGCAACGCCAGAGACATAAAAGGACTTGGATCTTGAATCTGTCTTTTAAGCAGCTGTAATGAAAGGTATTAAAATTAACAACGATATAAATTTTGATATCCAGGCAGAGATTGTTAATAACTATGAAAACGGTTTATTAACATTAAATCTCGCCACAAAACTTATATACAAGGTTCAAAAATGCACGGTTTGGAAATGTATACATACAGGGAACAGGCAAAACTGGAAAACTTAAAGGCAACTAGCATAAGCAAACATTTTTTTACTGGTAGAGAAGGTTTGTGCGGTCACTTACACCGCTTGCAGTTGANTATCCTCAAGGAGAATGTGATAAAGACACAAAAACACTTGAGAGATGGACAGTGAGACAGAGACATGTCAGTCCAGAGAACGGGAAAAAGGTTTGCCAAAAGGTTACACAATTATTAGATGAAATTATAATGTTGCGGTAAATGTGTGAAAAGCCTAAAGAAGAAAAATTGCATGTGCAATTTTTAGAGGGAAAATGGTCACGGCTGAGTTCATAATTTGCATGTATTATTATGCAGCTAGTCAGTGTTTCAGCACAACAAGGAGCTTGCAGGAAATCATGCACAACCTTTACCAGATACAGCATTGAAAAGACAGGAGGTTGTGTCAGTCAATGCCTTTCAGTATAGGAGCACAATGATTTGTTCAAAGCACTTTTGCTACCAGTGAAGCAAAGCTACTAGTGATGGGAATCATCAGGTTGCCAGATTCACCCAGCTCCATCCAGAGAAGTGAAGAAATGGATGTATTGGAAGCTCCACTGGTCATATGAACACTTGTGCCTTTAGAGCACTCCTTCAGTAAATCCAATATTGGCAGTCTCTTGACATACCAGGAAGGTTAGGTATGAGGCAAAGTAAAGTAAGCAATTTCTAAGGCTTCAGAGAATGGCCAGCCTTTATTGCCAGAGGCATGCTGCTAAGCAGAAGTATCAGTAGCCATGGTGTGAGATGGCAGTAGTCCATCCTATGAACAGTAGTGATTTCACTAACCCTCTCATTTCACTAAGTGCTAAATGGGTAGAAAATCTGGCTCTCCAGAGTTCTTCTCAGCATGTTGTTGCATCACTACACTTTTCCTTCTCTCCTTTTCCTCTAGTGAAAGCAACCCTAATCCAGCCTACCCTGAACTCCTCATAGCTGGGGCAACTAAACTTTTATCATCTTTTACTGTACTCTGAGGAAGTCGTGTCTATCTTGTGCAAAAGTAGTGCAAGAATCTTACTGATGTTCCTTGGGAGTAGTGAGGTGAAGTGAGACAGAGTAAAAATAGAAATGTTTTTGTAAGTGGGGAGAAAGTCTTGATATTATAAGAGTGACATGCTGATGTTTGGCGATTCACCTAATGTCAAATCAGAAACCTTGGGTAATCAAGTGTTTTTCCCAATTTTCAGTCCTCTTTAGATCACCTGACGCTGCTAAAAGGATTCCCAATTATCAAACAACCTGAATGCTGAAATGTCACTTCTCCACACATAAAAGAGGCTCCACTAAGTCTATCCATGTCTGCTTGGAGTCTTTCAGAACAGACGGTGGATTTAGAAATTAAATTAGGTATAAAATGTGGGTTTCTTATTGTTTGTTCCTTTATGTCATGTAATAAATAGCTAAAGAAACCCTCAAATTTGATTTAAAACAGTGCTCAAGAGTGCCTGGAACCAAAACTTTGGCTGAGTCTCTTTATAGAGACAGCAGGGAACCACAGATTTTAAATCAGCATTGAACTTTCCCAAAGATCTGGAGCATCCATATTGATGATTTTGATTCATATCCATCTGAGATCATAAGGTCAATGTTTGATTTTGGTGTGTGTTACTATTATTTCTGTGAGTGACAGAAAACAGAACAGTAATAGTATTTGCCATATACTGAACACATTTTGTTACATCTCAGCCACTGTTGACTTTTATTTATATATATATATATATATATATATATATATTTTTTGGTAACAAATGTGTGCACTTTTATCCATTTCAGGATGTGAGTGCAGTATAGAGTGCATCAGAAGAAATCCCCAACATTTGTCACTTTACAGAGGAACTGTAGAAGAGATAATTTTGCCAGTGAACTGCTAGTTCTGTTTCACCTTGCACTTTCCCTGTCTGTCCTTTATACTCGCCCTTCCTCCAACAACAAATGAGGCAGACAGTTTTTTTTCCCTGGTCATTGTCAAAATTAGCTGAAGAAGTGATTTCTAGAGATATAGGTATATGCTCTTCTTGTTAGTATGCAAATCTGATTTTCTGTTGCCAAGCCGGAGCCCAGTCTGATCCCATTTTGATGTAATAGAGAAGGTCTTTTACATCACCCAAATTTTTGTTCTTCTGCATTATCCAAATTCTTACTTTGTAGAGACCAATGTCAGTTCCTGCAGTTATGAAAACCCAGGGGGATTTGAGATCATTCCTTCACATCACTAATAATCTCAGAGGTTAAGTAGTCACAGACTAGATTTTACTGGATCTAATATCTGCATTTTAAGATAATGATGGGTTAACTTCTTGAGATAAAGGGCTTTATTGAGAAAAACGAGGTAATACAATGTACAATTATCTTAGCCTATGCTCAGAAAAATCACAGCAAAACGCAGAAAGCGTCAGCAGAAGCTAGTAAACTAACAAACCCCCACGCCTCCCTGTCCCACTGCCATCCCAGCAGAAAAGCACAACAGCCCAAACCCAGAACCTGACAGCAGCAGCTGGAATGGGAAGCCTCTCATATTATGATCTCAACTTCAAGCCCCATGATACTTTGCTCTGGCCAGCATTTTCATTTTGAAGCTGGCATGAAGCAGCATGGGATTGAATTCCACAACTCATGATATTCTCCACCCCTTATTCTATATTATCTATGTCATGCCCAGCAGCAACTAACATCAAACAATATGCATCATACATTGGTCACTGTCCATTTGCACTCAAAGGAGATCACTTTGCAGTACACAGGAGACTTCTTACTGCAGATGCATGGAGCTCCTCTCTGTTCCATGACAGTCTGGATCAGTTCATGAGCTGTCCAAATGCTGGGGCTGTGTTTCCACCCCTGGGGCAGTTGATTCCAGTGACTCCTTCCACCACTCCAAATAACAGCAAACTGTTGCTTGCATTCCAGCACTCAGCTTCCAACACATTCAGGTGTGGGGATCCCCCTGTCACACCAGAAACACAGATGGGTTCCACCCTTTGCAGTTTGATGGCATCAGAGTGCACTGTGCATCTGTGTCTACTAAAGCTTTATATTCTCATAGTTTCAACTTGACAAGCTGTTGGTTCCATACAGTCCAGTAAAGCCAGTTATACTTCTCCATTTTATTGGAGGCAGGGTCCCTCTAATTCTGACTGGAATCATTTCATCTTGTCAACATGCTTTGGAGTTCTCACAGAAGGGTCAGAAGCAGATCAGCTTGTCTGCTTTTTTGAAGTGACTTTCCACTGGAAACTGAGGCAGCATTCTTCTGGGGAGAATTTGTAATTCACATACTTGTGCAGCTAGGACTGAAGTGAATTTTCTGTCCCACTTCCTCATGTCCTCTCCATGGTCACGCAAGGGAAACCACAGGATATGCTGTGGTGTGTACCTCCCAGATTCTCTGCCTTGGAAAGGGAAGCATCTTCTCCTAATGACTGACTGAAGCACAGGACCATATAAATGGGGAACAGGACAGGACTCAATCTTCTGAAACAGTTCATAGAATCATAGTCATAAAATGGTAAGGTTGGAAGGGACCTCAAAGATCATCTAGTTCCAACCCCCTGCCATAGGCAGGGACACNAGGCCTGTACAGAGGGAGAGAGATTTCCTTGGCATTGCTGGGGCATATACCTCCCAGGTTCTCTTCCTTGGACAGGAGACTACCTGCTTCTCATGGCTGAAACACAGGACCGTACAGCTGGGGAATAGAACATGTCCCTTTTGAGTCAATGGACTTCCCAGGACAGTTTGTTCACAGCTGAAAGGGAGGCCTGGTGAAGAGACTTCCCTCTCATTGCTGGGGCCTGCTGCTCATTGCACCCACCATTTGTCCTTGGCCGTCTTCCAAAATAGCATTTAAACTTATATGTGAGAACAATCAGCAATGGCAATGTTATGAGAAAATCAAGTACAATAGATAGACAAATAGAAAAATAGAAAGCTCTTGATTTCCAGCAGTGATGAAATCATGCCCAGAACATGGAAGGTGTCTTGCCTATACCTAATGCTAATTGTCAGTGTTGATTTTCCTGGCTTTCACATGAGCAAATATCTAAGTGGTGAGAAGACACAGACTGGAAGAATGGCTAGACTACTAGATGGCATAGGTGGACACAACCACTCATCCTCTGAGGCTACAGAGGAAAACAAGCATTAAGATATGACCCTGATAGCCTGTTCTATCTTGCAACCTGTACTGAATGAAGCAGAGGTTTTGGAATTGGGAAAATGAATGCATTGAATATATGCATCTCTTCTTTCAATTATATAACCTTGTCTTCATTGCAAATCTGAGCTTTAATGGTATTTTTAAAGGATTTTACCTTTTATATAGATGTCTGATCCTGCACAATGCTGAGTTCCTTGCTTTTGATAGGAGTTGGGGAAAGACATCAATTTTTTGAGATTGAAGCCTGAAGGCATATGGAGCCTATTTATAAATATTCCAGTCTGTAGAAACATGACAGTAACATGCAGTCTGAAAAACATGAAAGAAACTGAAGTCTGGCTGATTTACATTGGATGAAGTAGTTTCAAAATGCTGCTCTTTGGACACAGAAAGATGCAAAAGCTGAACCATTCCCAGTTAAAACAAGAATGATAAACACATGTAGAAGATACCCGAACACATTATTCATTTAAAAAGGAAGCAACAATCAAACCAAACCCAGTTAATATCAGAAGAGCAACTAGGAAGATTCAACAGAGGAGCAGTAAAACAAGATGCAGTTGGCTAAGGAGGAACATTAAGCCAGACCACAGAGGCTCTTTGCTTCCTGAAGAGAATCCTCATCTCTTGGGCCAGGTAATTTGAACTAGGTGATAATTGTGCTGTCCCCAAAGCTAAAGGCACTGGAGGGTAATTAAAACTGAGTTCCATTAGGAGTATCTCAGACAATTAGGCATCTATATTTAAAAGAAAATTTCAAGAAAAGCCTCTTGATCCATAATAAATGAAAACAGCAATGTTATTCAGAGTGCTAAATTTCCTCCTAGGAATATTTCAAGAGAATAATAATAGCAATATGTATCCTGTAATGCAAATTGCACTTACGGAAGTGTTTGAGGAAGACTTAACTTTATATCATTTACACAAGTAAAATAAAGACATGAACATGTGCTTCAGTTCTTTTAAAACTAAAATACATCATGATTTGCATATGTAAAGAAATTACAACTACAGGATTCCACCAAAATAGCTATTACATGTGCCCCTAGAAAGGTAAGCCCATACACCCCAAACAGCATTTGATTCAGATCTTTTGTAAATAAGGTTCTGTATATATGTAAACCAACCAGTTGTTTCTTTATTACATGTCAGTGTTAAATCTAGTAGCTTTGAAAGATATCTGAGAGTTGAGTTTGCTTTATTGCCCTTTCTGTCTGCTTTCTGTCCCTCTTCCAGAATAAAATAGAAAAAGCCCACAACATTTACAGAAGATGTAAAACCCTGCACAACTGAAGATAGTCTCTAGTCAGGCTCACTGTTTAGATCTTCTGCTCTGTATTAGTGTCCAGTTGATATTTGTGTGAAATTCTTACAGCTACAGGATGAGTCAATGAGCAGAGAAACATGTTTTGTTCTGTGGTTGGTTTCCCCAAGAATTCAAAGGTACAACACAAACGTGAAGCCATAGCATTTTAAGAGTAGAATGTGGAAGAGGACTTATTAGGGCCTAGAGTCAGCCAAAGGAGCACAAAGAAGGGAAAAAAAAAATGAGCAGAAACTCCCAAAGCAAACTGAAAATATACTAGAATAATAGAATCATAGTGTTTTCTGGAAGGGACCTCTGGAGGTCACTTAGTCCCAACCCCAGCTCCAAACATGACTACTGCCAGAACTAGATCAGGTCATCCATGGATTTGTTTATTAGAGTCTTGTAAATCTCCAGGGATGGAGATTTCACAGGGTCCCAAGGGTAAGCTGTTCCATTGGAGGCACTACTTTCCCTGTGAAGAGGATTTTCCTAATGTCTGTTTTTAATCTCTCAAGCAAGAATTTTTATTTCTTGCTTCTTGCATGTATTTTCTGCCGCTGTCAAAAGCAGTTTTGCTCTGTATTCTTTGGATGTAATGTAAGTAATGGACTGCTTTTAACCACTCCGGAGTCTTTGCCACACTAAAGAAGTATAACTCGGCTAACCTCCACTTGTATCAGATCCTAACCTCTGTCCTGAGAACTCTTTGCTAGACATTGCCCAGTTTCTCAGTGCTCCCCTTGAACACAGACATTTAACAACGGGGACAATTCCAGATGCAGCCATGCAAGTACTGAGCAGAGACAGGTGCTACCCTCTTCCATTCTGCTGGCCCTGCCACTTCTGATGCTGCACAGGACATTGTTTGACTTGTCCAAGTTTGGAGCACTCTGTTGGCTTGTATTCAGCTGGTGTCAGCCATGACCCCAGGTCCTTTCTGTCAATTGTCACTCACTCAAGTGTTTTATAGACTTTTCTGAGGGGTGGGTTTACTTCTCCTCTGGTGCAGAACCTTGTTCTCCTTGATGAACTTCAGGACATCATTCTTGGCAAACTCCCAGATGTCGCAGGGCACCTTGGAATGGAAACTCCATTATTTGTTATTTATGTATTCCTGTAATACCGTAACCACCTCACAAATCCCTGATCATTATCTGCACTAACAGATGAAGAAGATACACAGCCAAATAACAAGATTAAAGCAATACTGACCTTTAGAAATGTTTGGAAACCAAACAGATTGTCAAGGACCTGATCAGAACAACCAAGAACTAATTTCAGACAACCCTGAAGCCTAACTATTTTAAGTCTAGCTACTGAATAGGCTACTAAAGTCCACTGGACCAGAAAACTATTTAAAGAATGGAGAAACATGAAAATACACATAAAGTCAGAACAGAAAATCAAGTAAAAGAACAGTACATATATGTTTGGAGAGTGTTTTAACTGAATGTGAAGTCAAGCTTCAAGAGCGATATCCCCATTTTTATCTTGTAGTGGTAATTAATGCTCATAGATTCATAGAACGGTTTGGGTTGGAAGGGACCTTAAAGGTCATCTAGTTCCAACCCCCATGCCATGGGCAGGAGGGAAAGGACACCTTCCACTAGACCATCTTGCTCAAGGCCTCATCTAACCTGGCCTTGAACACCTCCAGGGAAAGGGCATCCATGACCACTCCAGGCAATCTGTTCCAGTGTCTCACCACCCTCACTGTAAAGAATTTCCAGTTCCAGTGTTTGATTTACCCTCCTGGTAAAGAAATGATACTTAATGTCCAGTCTAAACCTCCCATGGTGAGCTTTGAACCATTCCTATGCATTGCTGTTACAAATAAGGGGGGAATAAGGTGAAAAAATAATAATATTACATATTTATTAATTTGGCTCTGCCTCCCATGTAATGTAATGCAAAGATTATAAAGGTTTGGTAGTTCGGTTGAGAGTTGTCTACACAACAGTAGTGGTTACAAATAGTTTGAGAATAGTATTTTGAAAAGATAGATCCAAAAGCAGTACTATTACCCCACTAATAAAAGGAAGAAAGTTCCTGTGGACATAAGAGTACATCAGATACTCGCAGTGCTGTTTGCTGATCGTGGGAATTCCTCTTATCATTCCTTTTTTTGTCAGAAAATCCTCCTGATATTGCTGCTTAGTCCACTTGTGTGGTGGGCGCGAAGACCCGAGAGAAAGAGCTCACTTTGCAGCTCACCCATTTTATCAAAGCCAGTCTAATTTTGTTGGATTGTCATAAGACAGCATGTCCAAAACCAGACGGAAGAAGTAGGCACTGGGAACAGATCAGCATCAGTTTCTATGCCCAGACACATCCCAGCATGAAGTCTATCTTACTGTGCCTGGCACATGGTTTGGGGGAAGGGCTCATGTGTGTTCTTACACAGCCCTGGGATGGCAGACTTGTCTTCCCCTGGCTCCCTCTATCCTAGATTCTCCACTTCCCCCACCCTGCCTTTGTTTTTTTTTTGGGGGGGAGGGCCTTTGGATGTACATCCACAGTCATATCACTGCATCCCAGGGAAAAGAGATCAACACCTCTCTTCTCCTCTTCCCCTCCTCTGGAAGCTGTAGAGAGCAATGTGATTGCCTCTCAGCCTACTTTTCTCCAAACTAGACAAACCCAAAGTCATTAACCTCTCCTCAAGCAACATTCCTTTCAGCCCTTTCACTACCTTTGTTGCCCTTCTCGGAACACATTCATAGAGTCATAGAATACCAGGTTGGAGGAGACCTGAAGCATCATTGGGTGCAAGCTTCCTTGTCAAAAGCATGGTCTAGACAAGGTGGCTCAGCACCCTGTCCAGCTGACAGGATGGGGACTCCATCATTTCCCTGGGGAGATTATTCCAATAACTGTTCTCATAAAAAATCTTCCTCTTGTGTTCAGTCAGAATCTCCTCAGGAGTGAGTTGCACCCATTACTTCTTATCTTTACCATGTGTCTCCTTGTAAAAGGAAGTCTCCATCTTCTTTGTATCCGCCCTTTAAATACTGGAACATTGTGATAAGGGCTGCCCTAAGCTGCCTTCTCTCAAGGTCGAACAAACCCAGTTCTCTTAACCTTTCCTCATATGGCAAGAAAGGATCTTCACATGCTTAAATTGTGGGGCCCAGAACTGCAGACAGTGCTCGAGGCCCCTTCAGTGCTGAATGCAGTGGGACAATCTCCTCTTTTGACTGGCCGGTTGTACTGTGTTTGGTGCTCTCCGGGGTGTGATTTGCCCCTTTGGCTGTGAGGGCACATGACTGACTCCCCCTGAGCCTGCTGTAAACCGTCACCCATAGATCCCTTTCTATAGGGATGCTCTCCAGCTACTCCCCTCCCAGTCTGTACTTGTATCCACTGTTATTTCATCCTAACTGCAGAATCTGGAATTTCAACTTGCTACATTTCATTCCTTTAGCCATTGCCTGGTGCTCCAATCCATTTGGATCCCTCTGCAAGACCTCTTATCCCTCAAGAGACTGGCACAGATAATTTTATCTGGTATCAGCAGCAAACATGGTACATTCAAGTTCCGCCTCCAGAACTGGCCCTAGAATTATTCCTGAGGAACACCCCTGGTGGCTGGTTTCCATCCAGATGTAGCCCATTCACTGTAACTCATTGAGTCTTGCCCTTCAATCAGTTCTTCAGTCAGCATGCAGTGAACCTGCTCATCCTACAGCTGGATGATTTGTCCAGAAGGATGCTGTGAGGCACAGTACCAAAAGCCTTACTAAAATAAAAATCCCCTATATCCACATCTTCCCTTCATCAGCACTGTGCCCAGGAGGCCAAGAAGGTCAATGGCATCCTGGCCTGTATCAGGAACAGTGTGGCCAGCAGGACCAGGGAAGTCATTCTGCCCCTGCACTCAGCAATGGTTAGGCCACACCTTGAGTACTGTGTCCAGTTCTGGGCCCCTCAATTTTAGAAAGATGTTGAGGTGCTTGAATGTGTCCAGAGAAGGGAACCAAGGCTGGTGAGGAGGCTGGAGCACAGTCCTGTGAGGAGCAGCTGAGCGAGCTGGCAGTGTGCAGCCTGGAGAAGAGAAGGCTCAGGGCAGACCTTATTACTCTCTACAACCACCTGAAAGGAGGTTGTAGCCAGGTGGGGATTGGTCTCTTCTCCTAGGCAATCAGTGACGGAACAAGAGGACACAGTGTCAAACTGCACCAGGGCAGGTTTAGGCTGGACATTAGGGAGAAATTCTTCACAGAAAGAGTGATTGGCATTGGAATGGGTTGCCTGGGGAGGTGGTAGAGTCACCATTCCTGGAGGTGTTTGAAAGGAGGCTGAATGAGGCACTTAGTGCCATGGTTTAATTAATTAGAAGGGTTAGGTGACAGGTTGGACTGGATGATCCTAGAGGTCTTTTCCAACCTGGTTAATTCTGTGATTCTGTGATCACCAAATGGGTAATAACCTTGTCATGGAAGGTTATCAAATTAGTTAGATAGGACTTTCCCTCTTTGAACCCACGTCGATTGTGGCAGATAATTGCATTATTCTTTAAGTGCTTTATGTCTAAAGAATACATCTTCCTATTTTGCTCTCATTATTATTTTCTGTAACAGACACAACCCCTACTTCATGCAACAAATTTCTCACAGTGCTAGATAATGTGCAAAGAAAGAATAAAAGACTGGCAGTGTTTTGGGAGCTGTTTTCTTGTGTTACAGGGCACTGCTTCAGACTGGCATTTTTCTAGGCCATAAGACAGAAACCAAATAGATTTCTGAGAGAGCTACGAAACTTGTGATAAGCATGTGTTAGATATTTGTTTTCCATGACCAAAATATGATCACTGTGAATATGAATTTCAAATGAATAAATGAATTTCAAATACATATAAGGATATGTTAATGATTTTTTTTTTTAATTTTATCCATCTAACTTTATTGACATTTGCATTCTATTATGTTGCTTGTGCAGAGCTGCATTTAGAATGAATATAATTCCACCAGCTTTGGTGGAGTTGCACCAGGCATGAAAGCAGCCCACCCACTGACTTCATATTTTGAAGGCAAAGCTGTGCAATTTTAACAGGCACCACATTATGTCTTTACTAAACTCAAAGGCATGCTTCCACCCAAGGACTCCCCCTTCTTTTTATGCACCTTGCTCCTTTCTTCATTTTTATTACCACACTGCTCCCTCAACATGATTGCATCTGCATTTTATTAAGATTACTGCTACTGTTTAAGAAACACCATATCTCACTGCATCATGCTGTGTTTTAATATTCCCTGCTTTATTCTACTTGCATTTCCTTTAATAGATAAGTATATATTTTAACACGTAACAAAATCAGACTGCTTCAAGGGATAAATTGCTAAATTGGCATCTAGAACACTACCAAGCATTCTAACTCTGTGCCAGGCTCTGAGAAAATATCAAGACTGCCAGTTACACTGGCTGAAGAGTCAGACTATAGCCAGCCAGGAAGAGATTGTCTGTCTGCTGGAAATGATTATTGTGATTATTTAGACTTGAAGTGGTGCCCGCTGCTTCCTCTTCAAACATAGGCAAGGTACAAGAAACCTTGCCCCAGAAATCATACAGTACAGCTTGAAGCATCCAAGCCATCAGTGACTGACAGTGATTTCTAATGGGGACAGGGAGAAGGTGGAGGAGGGGAACAAATCCCTTAAGTAAGGAAAAAATCTGCCGAAGTTCCCCGTGCAAAATACACATGCACTTACATGTATGTGTAAATAGAGGAATGATTAGTTTTCGAAGACCTAGTCTCTCTCTGTCGTACTGAATAACATCCTGATCCTACAGTGAACTCCACAGTTGTACTTGGTCACCATACAGACCCCCCTGGGTAGCTGAGGGAATGCCACGCAGAGGCAATTGCAGTCTCATGATTACATCCCTGCAAGAGTCCATTAAGAAGGCAGCACTTCTGAACATCAGTACGAACATCAGTACACATGTTGCCCTGGGGTTGAGACTGTACTACAACAGGGAGGGCCTACTGCTGCTGTTAGTCAAATGGTATTGCCAATTTAACATTAAAATATTGTTATGTAAATATATAAAACCTTCCACGTTCCCTACCATGCTTTCCTATACCAATGCTTGAAGTTTTGGAAGCAGAAAGACAAGCCCCAGGGATATCATGAAGGATACCTGGTGAGATGTTGGAGTAAATCTGGTCATGAGGGACCCGTGAAATCTAAAGGCTTTTGCTCACATTATGTCCAAAGCTGTGCTTGCAGACTTGCAATGCCAATGGCTAGAAAACCTGTCCTTGAGGGCATTTTCTGAGTCTATGTTTATTAGACAGTACAAGTACAGCCTTCCTTCCTCCACCTATATTTTCTTTAATCCTGAAATCCCGCACTCTGTCAACACAGGGTTGCAAATTTCTCTCTGAAACTTATTTATCTAGCCAGTGCTGCATAACAGAGAGTAGAGCAGCCAAACAAAAAAACTGAAACAACGAAAGAGTAACCAACCACCCACCAATATACCCCCTCAGCCTTCCTTTCTGCCCTTGTCTACCCAATGAATCATAGAATGGTTTAGGTTGGAAGGGGCCTCAAAGATCATCTAGTTCCAACCCCGTGCCATAGGCAGGGACACCTCCCACTAGAACAGGTCACTCAAGGCCTCATCTAACCTAGCCTTGAGCTTTGAGCATCCACAACCTCCCTGGACAACCTGTTCCAGTGTCTCGCCAACCTCACTGTAAAGAACTTCCTCCTAACATCCAGTCTAAATCTCCCCTCTTCCAGTTTAAACCCATTACTTCTCATCCTGTCATTGCAAGACCTTGGCAATAGTCCCTCCCCAGCCCTCCTGTAGTCCCCCTTCAGATACTGGAAGGCTACTGTAAGGTCTCCTTGAAGCCTTCTCTTCTCCAGGCTGCAGAGCCCCAACTCTCTCAGCCTGTCCTCATAGCAGAGCTGCTCCAGCCCTCTGAGCATCTTCGTGGCCTCCTCTGGACCCACTCCAACACTTCCATGTCCTTCCTGTGCTGGGGGCTCCAGAACTGCACACAGTACTCCAGGTGGGGTCTGAGAAGAGCAGAGTAAAGGGGGAGAATCCCCTCCCTTGCCCTGCTGGCCACACTGCTCTTGATGCAGCCCAGGACACAGTTGCTGCCTGGGCTGTGTCCTCACACTGCAGGCTCATGTTGAGCTTTTCATCAACTCAGACCCCCAGGTCCTTTTCCTCAGGGCTGCTCTCCAGCCATTCACCACTCAGCCTGTATTTGTGCTTGGGGTTGTACCAACCTAGGTGCAAGACCTTACACTTGGCCTTGTTGAATTTCATGAGGTTGGCCTGGGCACACCTCTCCAGCCTGTCCAGGTCCCTCTGCATGGATCCCTGCCCTCTAGCAAGTCGACTGTGCCACACAGCTTGGTGTCATCTGCAAACTTGCTGAGGGTGCACTCAATTCCTCTGTCCACGTCACTGACAAAGATGTTAAACAGGTCCCAGCACTGACCCCTGAGGGATGCCACTTGTCACTGGTCTCCAGGTGGCTTTGTGCCATTGATCACAACTCTCTGCGTGCGACCATCCAGCCAATTCCTTATCCAGCAGTGCTCCACTCATCAAGTCCACGTTTTTCCAATTTGGTGACCCAAGCTGTAATGTTATTTAGTTTAAGAAGAAGGAAGTTTGGTCTCTAAAAAGAAGACACACTTCTAGCAACAAGAAGCAGTAAAAAAAAAAAGACTAAAACCAAAACAAAACCCATTCTCTGGAGAACTATTTGTTTGATTAGTTGCTGCTTCTACTTCTTCATGCATTTCAGACATTAAAAACCCCATACTCAGCCTAACGACCTCCTGGCCAGAAAGCATCTGATGGGTGAAGGAAAAGCAAAGAAATAAGGATGTGCAAACAGAATAGGAAAGGACTTGGATGACTGCTCTGTAATGAAAACTGATATCACTGTAAACCCGTGTAATAATTCATCTCAGCTGATAGATCAGCCAGCTGCTAATACATTGTGAATACAATAGTCTGGGCTCTGTAAGATGAATGTTTTTCTGCATGTAGGCTGCAACTAAAAGGGCTATTTTGTCCTTTCATTAATCTAGAATAAATAATGGTTATAATATTACATATCTCTTGCCTTATCTCTGACAGTTTCTTCGTGCTGAAATAGGTGATTTCCTCAGTGTGCAACACAGCTTCTCATTGTGATCTTGTGTGTGAGACAGAAAGGGGGTCATTCATGCTGGAAAATATCTGGCAAAATTTCACAGTTGTTTTCCTTTTTTAATCAGCAGCTATGATGTGTTCCTGAAATTCTGAGTACAGTTAGATATATATTTCTGTTTGCTGATAGTGAGCTACTTCTTTTTTTGCAGCACAGTTACCAGTTAGTTACTGTGATGAAACCCTAGTGTGAGATTCTAAAGGGAAGTAGAGTAAATTCTAGTTTCCATTTTTGGAGTGTCTTTATAATTCCTTCATCTGAGCAGTCTGTTGTGACCTAGGAAGCACTGTGCAATATAAAGAATAGGAGATAGTCCTAACGTGACAGGCAAAGTAAGATCAAATATAATAGTCTCTAACACTTGCTAAAAATCTATTTGCATTTGACACTTACATGAGTGTACAAGGTTAAAAGACACATTCTTGGTCACTGACTTCTGCCCCCTGCTATCACCTATACCTTGGCACCTGTCTTCCTCAATGGCAAATTTCTTTTCCTCACCTTGCTCCTACTTCTGTGAATAAATTAGTGTTGCTGCTAAGCCTTACCCAACTCTGTGCACACATAGGCTTTTCACAGGAGACTGAGACCTTTGTTCTGGTAAGTGCGCGGGGTTAGCACCTTCTTTAGGTACTAACTGTCTTGATCACAAATACAAAGGGAAATTAAACTGTTCTGTTGAGGACTGAGAACTGCAAGGTCTCCACTTTGTGAGCTGTTCATGGCTCATGCAGAAAGCATCTTACTGTGTCTTAACGGGGCCCCCCAGTTCAAGAAGGACATAGAGCTGCTTGAGAGAGTCCAGTGCAGAGCCACGAAGATGATTAAGGGAATGGAACATCTTCCTTACAAGGAGAGACTGAGGGAGCTGGAGCTCTTCAGCTTGGAGAAGAGGAGACTGAGGAGTGACCTCATCAGTGGTTATAAATATGTAAAGGGTGAGTGCCAGGAGGCTGGCGCCGGACTCTGCTCAGTGATGCCCCATGACAGCACAAGGGGCAGTGGGTGGAAGTTGAGGCATAGGAAGTTTCATGTAAACATGAGGAGGAATTTTTTCACAGTGAGGGTGACAAAGCACTGGAACAGACTGCCTAGGGTCGGGGGGGTTGTGGAGTCTCCCTTTCTGGCAATATTCATAACCTGCCTGGACATGTGCCTGTGTGATCTGGTATAGGTGATCCTGCTCTGCCAGGGGGCTTGGACTGGATAAGCTTTGGAGGTCCCTTCCAGCCCCTGACATTCTGTGATTTTGTGGTCTTGGAGAAAAGCATGATGCATGTACAAGGGTTTTTCAGGGAGGCAACAACAGATTCATGCAAAAAAGTCCAGAGGAGGCTTTGTGATAGTTCCCTTTCTGTCCCGTCTAAAACCTACACAGTTGCTTAAAATCTGGCACTGGTGAAAGGCAAGCATAAGTAAGGAAATGAAAAAAAAAATTGCCCCCCCCGCTTTTTTTTAAGACTTGCACTGAAACAACTCCTAGTATTTGACAGACTTCAGCTTGTCCTTCCTCACCTCTCCAAAATAAGCACTTAAAACTTTATCTAAAATGTTTAGGCTGAAGAAACCCCCTTAAGGACCTAATTACTGTATTTTTTTTCATGCATCCTCTCTCTTTTAAAAAAGTACTATGTCCTTTCTTTACAATGTAAGTTCCATGTCAAAATATCCAAAATATAATCAAAATAAAACTGACTAAATGACATCTTATCAACACGACAATGAGAGAAAAGAACCACATAAACTGGCAGCACATAGACAATGGATTCCTCCTTTTCTTGAGATGTAAATCTATTTTTCACTTTTTTTTTCCTGTGCTTTTTTTTCCTAAGAAGAAAACAGAAACTTTAGCAGTGTCTACGGAAAAAAAAAAAAAAAAAAAAAAAAAAGCATAATATAATGGTGGCTTGTTTGAAAATGTTCAGACTACAGCTTTATCATGTTCACTTTGACTAGTTACCTCAGAGTTTGTTTGTGTTTTGTAGACATGTTTTTTCATCTATGAAACCTATGTAATTCATAGAATCATAGAATCAACCAGATTGGAAGAGACCTCCAAGATCATCCAGTCCAGCCTACCACCCAGCCCTATCCAATCAACTGGACCATGGCACTAAGTGCCTGATCCAGTCATTTCTTGAACGCCTCCAGGGAATTATGTAGAAATGTATAATTTGATAATTTCTGCTGCCATAGTGATTATAAAAGTGGCCTTCCATAGAAAACAGTTACAGTTTTGCATTTGTGTTTTTTCATATAGCCACTTTATCTTGGTGGAAATAGGCACAGACAACTGACTGAGTAAAATGGACAGAATACATCCTGTACACAGGGTGAGCATGGACAGTGCTCGCTTTTTACACATTCCAAGTCAAGCACTTTAATGTCTATATGTTGTTTTGTTATTGTTTTGAAAGCAATGGGGATTATTTATTATTGATAAGTCTAATTTGGTTAAAAATTTTCTTCACTGAATTAGTTCTAGACTATCAATATAACAAGCAGCAGCTCAACAAGTCACACTGAAGTACACTTTCCAAGTGTTTGCTTTTAGACCTGTCAGTGTTCATGATGGGGAGGTGTGGGAAGTGCAATTTAAACCTTATCAAAATTTAAATATATGTGCCATAGTTACTGATCAGTGAACTGCTTTCTATAGATCTAGCATCAGGTTGAAAATGAGACAGACCATGTGTTGGCTCCTACTATACTATAATACTGCCCTAAATGTACCAGGGCTCTTATTAATGCTTATTCTTTAGTTCAGCAAAGAAACACCTTTCATATACACAGTCATGGTGCTCCAAATTTTCTCAAAGGATAGGTGGAAAACGTAACAAATTTAAGAAAAAATAACAGTTTGAACAATGAATGTGGCTAGGCCTTTGAGGTATGGAGATCAGGCATGAAATGAGATCAGACGCAAAATCAGTGACCCTTGGCAATACTATGCCCTGGAGGGCAGTGAAGTGGCATGCATTAGCAGTGCTGGTGCCAGCTCTGGAACCTAATAACCTGCAGGCACACAGCAACACAGCTGTAGTGCCATGGGCAGGGTTTGGGGCCTGACAAGTTAGCGCCACACAGTACTGAAGGAGGAGGACCAATCTGCTTGAGTCAGCACTAGCTTGGGTAACTCCTCACATTCCCTAGTTCTTCATTTCTCTTTTCTCAGTTCCCTGTTTGTGAAGCAAGACTGAGTCACCATATAGTTATAAAGCACTGTAGGAGGAATGATGTGCACTAACAATTTAAAATGTATAGACAATTTTTTTTCACCTGAATAAAGCATAGAACAAAAAGAGCCAAACCCTTCAAACAGTCATGCTGAAATGTGCCTTGTGCTAAAATTCAATGCTATGAAAATGATGACTGAGTCTGTAAAGACAGACTAGTACATGAATATAATCTGGACATAGGAAAGTTTACCTTCATGTGGTCCACTGAAACTGAGTAACAGAACAGTACCTCCCTCTCTTATTTTCCTAGGAAACAGTAAGAAAGTGTTTTTGTTTGTTTACAAAACTAAATCCAGTTTAATTGGTAGCATGCCACTGAAGAATTAAATCTCTGTATGAACTTCTGAACAAGTTATTAGAAAGAAGGGGAAAACAGTACTATAGATGGGGACTTCATATCTTTGATGGTCTGTGGCAGAGAATCAGTATGGGAGAGTAAACTGTCATAATATCATTCATTAACATAGCACACAGTCAAAAACGTGGCAGACGGCCAGTTAAGTCCTTTGATGTTTAGATTTCTCCATCCACATCTACTTTTTCTTGCATATAATGGATAAGAAAGCTGTTTACCAGATTTGCAGGTCCAAGCACTTTAAAGCTTCTTCAAATTTAATTTCAAAAAATAAGATAATGTTCTCCTTTCAGACTGCCTTAAAAACATAGCATTTACTTACAGCGGTTGAAATCAAGGAAAATGAGTCAATCTAGTTATTTTCACAACTAGTACAAAACTGCATTCTCACACTAACAATTCTGAACAGCATTATGTATAGCTTATAACTATTTCCAAATGCAAATATTCTCCATGAAACAATGTTGTTTTATAATAGGGTTTGCTTGTATTTGAGGTAGATGGATGTTTGACTTCCTCATTTGGAGAAAGCTAAGTGAGCTCAAGAGACTTAGAATTAGAAACTGAAGTTGTTTATCTGCACTTCACGGAAGGCTGTGGAACTGTGTATCACTTCAGTGACTACAGAACTGCAAAACAAATGTAACTTTTCTGGACCAAATTTCAATCTTGATATATTCCAGTACAAAACCGAAAGCCTAACATATCAAGAAAACAATTCTTTGACTTATCTACATGCAGGTAATATCAATATATCTCACCTAGTTTGTTGGTGCAGCTGGGTGGCCAGAAAAAATATTTTTTATTTAGATCACATTGGTCTGTTTTCTGGAAATTGAATGGTCTTTATAGGTCCTCTGAAGACCCATAAATATTTGAAAACACTTTAAAAATGATCATCTGGGGCTTTTTGGCAACTATGTTGAGATACAGTTTTGACAAAATATGTGTTCTCACAGCACCCCACAATGGCTTGATAATAATGCATTCCCTGGCACACAGATAAAATTGTTGATGTACATTTGGGTGCATTTATAACACAACTTCAGAATGGATATTATTTGTAACATGAGCTAAAGAAGCCACTTTAGGAAGAAGATGTAATGCTCACTCAAACCTTGATAATACTTTTTTTTTCTGCCTGTAGAATGTGAAAATTTGTTTTCTGCACTTTTAATAGAATGAAAATGATTAATAGTATGTATAAAATAAATTTAATATAGAAAAAGCACTGTAACAGCTTTATAAAGAGAACCCTTACTTTTGCAGGTTAAAAAAAACAAGTATCCTGTTGCAAATTGGTCAAAATTTGGTGGCTGTACCTTATAAGACAAAGTTAAATGCACATACATTTGTAGTTGGGACCATCTGATTTGAAAATTGAACCTTCAGTCCTGTAATCGTTGTATCTGTAAGTCTGTCTACAGCTACCAGAAAGAAAAGGAAAGGGAAAGGAAAGGAGAACAAAAGGAAAGAAGGTGACCTTAAAGTCTAAGGTCAGGTTCAATTCTTTCTTTTCTCTAAAAGCTCTTAAAAACTCTCGTGGAAACTATTTGATCACTTCATTTCCTAATCAAACAAAGATAAAAGCCTGCCTTTGCGTGCCTTATCTATTTGGCAGCTAACTGCTTTAGGAGGCAATAATATCATATTATAGTTACATTTAGCAAAGAGCTGTCTGAGATCCTAATCTCGTTGAGTACCCTTCTGACATAAAAATATTAGCAAATTTTCTTTTGCAAATCATGTATTTTATAGCACTCTGAAGGCTGGGTGTCATCTGTTTTCAGATTTCTACTCATTAGCTTGTACAGATACAGAGTTGAAGCCTGAGCTTTAGCCAAGTATGACTTAGAGAAACCTCCCTTCTCCCTGCTGCACCTTGGCTGCCTGCTTGGCCCACTGATGACAGTACCATCCCAATTCCTGCACACAGTGTATGGCACCAGAAAACCATTAAGGCAGCCAGGCATGTTCAGCCAACATCCAGGCAGACTCCTTTTCCTTACCATGAAGTGTTAGGCTGACGAAGGAGCTGCTCGCATGTTTCTCTGCTCTGTGCAGGTATCTCCCATAAACACGTCCTCCCCCACCAGGTGGACAGTGAGGGGAGAGATTCACACAGCATTATAAGGAGATAGTTATTTCCATTTGTGTAGTTCCAAATCATCAAGAGCAGACCAAAGGGCAGCCTAAAGTGCAATGTTAACAGAAAATAATCATCAATTTCTTCCTTTCTGACTGGATGTTCAGGAATAAAGCACTAGCAAGCAAATCTACAAACCAAACAAATCTTAGTTTTGCCAAACATCAACTGCAAGAGCAGAGACTTTGTCACCATCCAGGTGTCCATTCTGCAGTGACAGTCCCTACCAACCAGCAAGGGGTGCAACAAATGAGTAAGTATCAGTGGTAAGTATCAGCGAGAAGGGAGACTAACTCCTCTCTTTTGTTTAGCTGATCTCTGAGGGTTTTGAGGTAGATCTGTTGATAGCTGGGCTCTTGTAGGCTTTGGCTGGCAAAACAGTTCAAAACACCCTCAGAACTGAGAAGCAAGATGCTGCTCTGCACCATTGGCTTCCATAATGTCAGATGCAATACTTTGAAGTAATTTTAGATCCAAGAGAATATCTTCTAATGTGACCTCCTTTGCTTATAGGTAGCTGTATAATCCCTGTGTGAGCAACTGGCCCTGGTGAGCTGCGACAATTCATTTAGATAGTGCTTCAAACTGGCAAACTGCTATTGTGTACCAGAAAAAAAATAAATGGAAAAGGAAAAAAAAAAAACAAAACCAAAAATGATGCTCTGGTACAACACTTCCTAAATGTATACATACTGTTTGTTATTTACAGATGGTCACCTAGGTGACTGAAAACTTGCAGACTAGTTTATCTTGCTACTTTTAGTTTATCTAGTCATATAGGTTTCCTGAAACTAAGAATCACTGTCTAGGAATCTGGCTATAAATTTGGCCTGTTTGACCTAAACATCAAAGAAAATTCTGTCAGTAAAATAATTTTAATTACAAATTAAACAATGACAAAATATTAAATACAGTAAAAGGGAACATATTTGTTCATACTGCAGTAGGTATGGAGGCAGGGAATCCCTAGATACTCTCTTCTACCAGAATCACAGAATTGATCAGGCTGGAAAAGAACTTCAAAATCATCAAGACTTGGTAACTTCCTCTATGGTTTCAGCTGATCTAAGTTACTCACTTAAGACAATAGCCTCTTTAGTGGTACTTTCATTAGTTTCATAAATGGATGAAGACAAGGGAATGTAAAAGGAGAAAAACCTATGTATACTCCTATAGGGAGTTCTCATAGTTGCTGTCATCCTGCCAGTTAAATATTCTTATGTGTCCTTGTTTTCGTTGGCCTGGGGTATTGAGGCTTCAATGCCTCGATGTTAGAAAGATGTATGATGGAAAGATTATTCCTGCACCTAAAAGGCAGGAGATTAAACAACAAATTACTTTTAGAAAATTTACTTGTTCCTGAATCCACTAGCATTTTTTTTTCATATTTGAGAGTCATATGTGGAACTTTAATGATCCAGTCACATCCCTGTTCTCAAAGTAGTGGTATGATTTCTTAGTGATGCAATGACATTGCAGTGCAGTACCATGGCTAAAAGTAATGATCCAGTAACACCAAAATGTGATTATCAAGATCATTAGTGTTTTATATGGCACATGTTTGCAAAAGAATAATTCAAAATGGAACAAGTAGAGAGAAGGACTACTGGAAAGGTTGGGGAATGGAGATCTTTCCTTAGAAGCTGTGTTTCTGAGCTAGAAATACATTTAAACATATGTGTGTACACCACACTTTCATCTGTCTTTCACAGATAGTTCCAAGCTCTGTCTTCCCCTAACAAGCTGACTGGATGCACAGCAAATTGTGCCCAAAAAGCAAAGAGGGCAGCACTGTGTCTGAGCTTGTACAACTAGGTTCTTGGAAGGACTTGCGAACTCTGGTGTAGAGCAGCTTCCTACAGCTTCACTATTTCACCTTCAAAGCCACTTCAGCCTCAGCCAGTTGGAAGACAAATAGAGAAACCTTGAGGCTGTCTTCAAAAGGCTGCATAAATAATCTGGTATGTGTTTAGTTTGCTATCAGAGTTTAGGAGGGTTAATGAACACTGTCTGTATGCAGGTAAGTAAAAGGATATTTGAAGGATGAACAGAAAGAGACAGCTATTCAAGCTAATGAGAATATCAGAATAAAAACATCTTCTCAAACCAAATTAGCCTGGAAATTAGAAGGTTCCTAACCTACAAAGTAGAAGGCTTTTAGATGATTTCCTAGTCCAAATAGTAACAAGCAAAGAATTAGCTACTTCTAACAAGTAGCTTCTGAAGATTATGGAGGCTCAGTGTTTATTGGCACAGGAAGTGCATTTAATAACCCATGTAGTTCATCCCAGACCTGTGCTCCTAACAATTACTTTGAGAAAGCAACAACAGGCTATATGAGATCTATAGAACAAGTAGTGGGAAATGTCTTGATATTCTGCTGAAGGGAACATGGATGCGTCCTTTCTCAAGTGCTTGATCATGCAAGTGTCCCATAAATGAAATGCAGGGCAGACAACTTTTGATGTATTGAAGGCTTTGCTTCAGAGAAGCATTCACACTAATGGATACCCATTTGTATTTTCAGAAGCTATTTGATCTCAGTAAAACTAACCTGGTAGTTTTCTGAGAATGCATCTTGCAAAATATTTAGTGCATCTATTTCAGATCGGATTAATGTTTGTGTTGTCTCATTTTTCATTTTACCTAGATCCAGGAAATTTACAACAGATTATTGGATGTAGTATGCGTTTCTGGAACCTATTCCTATTTCCCTCCAGGTTTAATCAGAGTAAGATTTACAGAGTTTCAATTATTTCTTATTTTAAAACCTAATTCAAAAAATATCAACAACCACATTTTCCCCAAAAAACATATCTTAGCTGCAGTTTTCAAAAAGCTCTGAATGGGAAAATTTATCTTCTTTTCACCAGAATAAAATCTTTCTAATTGTCAATGATTCATCATGTAAAATATACTGTTGTCTATAAATGTGGGCAGCAGCTTTTATGTGTTGACCTGTGTATTGCACTGATTCCAGGGTATGGATACTGTAGAAGTAATTTTTCAATAGTTAGGGAAATTATTTGACTCTTATATTTTAATTCTGAAGAGAACTTTTTTCAAAAGGTTTAAAATTAACTTAGAGGAGTAGTTTTATTTTGATGACGTATTATAGGCTCTAAAGCATCAAGTTCTGCATCTCAAATGGTTTTGAAAATTACTGCCATTACTCTCTGGCTTTGCATCTTACACTCCAACACTGTGAGTTTCATTAACGGCTTAATCCTGTAAAGACAGTGAAAAGAGTTAGGCAAATGTAATTTCTCTTACCTTTCAGTTTACATTGGAAAAAAAAAAAAAAAAAAAAAGGAGGCATTTTTAAGATAATGCTTTAATGTAAAAAAAAAAATCCCAGATAACTGCAAGTGCTTACATATGTAATATTATAAACCTTTTGAAAGTGTTCCAAAAGGGGTTAAAAGAGCTATGTGCAATTCTGATTTTAAGATGTGTTAAATCCACAGCACAAATGAGATTGCAAAGTTTCATCATTCCAAGCCATTACAATTACATTAAAACATCATATGAATAGAAAAAGTTTACCAGCAATGTCATGGCAAATACTTGCTGGCTTCCTTGCAGACTCTTTAGTATGTGTTTGTTCTGCTGCTGTGGCCAAGATAAATGAAGGCAGTTTTGTTAGTAATACCTGAAACTCTTTCTGGGTAGTCTAAAAATGGCAAAGTGTACATCTACAGTTCAGTCTTGGAAAGAGATGTCTCTTTGAAAAATCATAATAATGAATATTTAGAACAAACATAGATGTTTTTATAAGATTAACTATATCTCAGTCTAAGTTTTAGGTTGAATACATATTTTTCTTCCACTCTAATTTTGACAAAGTGCAATGAAATGTACATGAATGCATATGATACAGAGTAATTGTCTAGCATCTACTGAAACTTAAATTCTCATCTAAAGACAAAAAGGTTTTGCTTAAATAAGAAGATTTTGTAACCTTTTGATGGACTCCAAGGAGATACGCAAGGAACAGTAAACATGTTCTAAGAAACAAGAATTCCCTGCTGGTAACTGTGTTTTTCATGAGTGTTGCTACTGCTAGTACAATAAAACCCATTATATGTAATTTAAAATCTGAGGAAACTCTCTTGCCAGTAATATGGGCGATGACATTATAACTTTTCCCACTATGGCCTACAGCGACTCAAGGTTACTTGTGGACCATCATACAGGCATTGTCAACCACTCCCCCCTACACAGTCTTCCACAGGATCCTAAATGATGCAAGCCTCAGTAAATCACTTCTGTGGATGAAATTCTAGCCTCATCAAAGGCAGTGAGGATGGGAGATCCAATTCTCACCTCCTTCCTGAAAGATTCCTGTTCTGGATACCAGAACTGTGGTGTGGGCTGGTTTAGTTGCATTGACAACACCTTTCTGCTGTCCTGAGTTCAGTTTGAGCAAGGCACACAGAAGTAGTCCTGATTTTGATGTTTGTTTTTGTTTGATTTGTCTAGTTCTCTGTTCCAACAGGTGTTCTACACAGTGGGGGGAAAAAAAATCACAACTTGCTTTTTCTTCAGAGAAGCAAAAGCAGAGTCAAATCCTCAGATGTGCATAGTAAGGTGAGGCAATCTTCACAACTCACAACAGGGGAAGCTGCAGCTGGAAAGAAATGGAAAAAACATTAACTTTGAGGGTGGATAAACACTCAAAAAGGTGCCCAGAGTGATGTCTCCATTCTCAGAGATTTCTAAACTTTGCAGAACCAGAGGAGCAAGTGGCTGGAGCTCACATGGATGCAAGCCCTGCTTTGGACATTGAATAACTCCAACATGAATTTTCTGCAATTCTGTGATTCCTGAGCTACCACAACCCACTTCATGCTACCTCAGAAGCCAGTGTAAGCTCCTTCATTGTTTTCACTTTACTGCGTAGATATTTCCAAAATACCAGAATGATTTTTCATTTCTAACTGATTTTTCCTTGTCACCAGGTATTTCCTGCAATGTACATATCTACTGGCAGAAGTTCTCTTGCAAATGTTTGGCTTCCTGTTCTGCTCCTATTCTCTAACTTACTGCTAAGTGAGCAGACAGCTGCCACTTTTCTGCCCAGCAAAGCACTATGTAGATAAGGCAATCTATTACCTCTATTTCCTGTGGTTATTCTAGTGATGCTGTTAGGTGAATGAGGATGTTCATTTTGCCTTCTGCAGTACTATCAATTATCTCAAGTATTTAACAAGCAAGAACAAGGCTTCAGAGTAGTACCTTCAAAAAGCTCCAATGTACTCAAAGATTGATAGGATATTATTAACAGGCCTTATATTAAACAATATGGATTCATTATATTTAGACAACCGAATGAAGCTGATCTCTGTCAGATTTTTTGTCCAGTAGCAAACTCTGACCATGATGCTCTCAGTGGAAAGACAGAGCAGTTAAAAGTTTCATCAGTAATGGAACTAAAATGCACAAAACACAACCCCCCCCAAATCATCTTTTTCTTGGAAAAAGAGGAAGACACAGGAAAACTTCTAACATTAGAGGTAGCAGTATGCCTACACCAACAGGCAATGAAGAGATATGCTTATGACATGGGTTAGGAACTTTCCCCCCACTATTTGTAATTTACCAGACTAACTCAGACAGTTTGGAAATAAGATGAAGCTATATTTACAGTATGGCAAAATATACAAGCATATATACACAATATTTACAAGTATTTGCAACTATATAGAAATTAGAAAAAAAACCAGAAATCCAAACTCCCTCCCAAACAAAGAAAACTGCCCAGAAGGGCTCAAAACTACCTCCTCTTTCCTCCCTCTATCGCTCTTCCCAGCCAGAAACCAAAACAAGCAAGTTAGCAAAGCTTATGTTGTTAGTTGTTATCCAAGATTAGAGGTGAAATACTAGATCAGATCAAAGGAGAAACAAACAGGGTAACATCTCAGGACAAAGTGAGGAAGTGAGTATATATTTTGGCTTTTTATCCCTCTCAGCAAACCAATGAATGATATAGACCTCATCATTATTTTCTTTTCACAACCAATGATCTAATTTCCCTCATTAAAATATTCCAATTAGCCTCAAACCAGCACAACTTATTAGTAAAAATGGTGAACTCTGTGCACCTAAGGTATTGCAACTGTGAGTGCTGAGCTTTTCATTTGTGGGACCAGACAAACTGGAAGGCAGTTTCCCACAAAGAAAGTATATGTAGTGCGGATGTCATGTCCTCAGCGCTGACAGGCAGATCCATTCCTGTTGGTCTGCACTACTTGATAATGCAGAGAGCATTCTGGTGTATCTGAAAAAGTCCTGTCAGAGCTGCTTTTCACCCACAGAGTGCTTGTTTATAAGTTATGGACACTAATGAAACTAGTTGTCAGTGTAGCCAAACAGAGATGGAGTCTTTGTGTCCACTTTTAGCAGACTTTTTTTGGCTATGCTACCGACAAAAGGAGCATAACAAATATCTGCCAGTCAGGAATGCAAAGATTATAGAATCATAGAATCATAGAATGGTAAGGTTGGAAGGAGACCTCAAGGATCATCTAGTTCCAACCCCCTGCCATAGGCAGGGACACCTCCCACTAGCACAGGTTACTCAAGGCCTCGTCCAACCTGGCCTTGAACACCTCCAGGGAGGAGCAACCACAACCTCCCTGGACAACCTGTTCCAGTGCCTCACCACCCTCACTGGAAAGAACTTCCTCCTAACATCCAGTCTAAATCTTCCCTCTGCCAGTTTAAACCCATTGCCCCTTGTCCTGTCATTGCAAGACCTTAAAAATAGTCCCTCCCCAGCCTTCCTGTAGGCCCCCTTCAGATACTGGAAGGCTACTATTATATTTTCATTTAGAAATGATGTGACTACACAGATAGATAAAAATAAAATCTAAAAAAAAAAAAGCTGAAAACAATTTTTTTTATTCCCAAATACAAACTGTAACTTCCAGAGTTACTGATGCTGAGATGTGAAGAAAATAAAAAATGGTTGTTAGTTCAGAGTGCCTAGGACAACATGGTTTAAATTCTGGTCATCACTGCGAAAGACATCTCGGTATTAAATGGGGTTTTGTTTTAAAAGTCCTAATAGTATTGGTGCACTAACAATAGTGAAGACACAGAAACACACATGCAAAGGTTTACCAACAATGTCTAGCACACAGGCTGGAGACATTTGACAGTGCTATCAAATGATGACCTCTTAAAGCTTACTGTGCACACAAGAAAATACAACGCAAGCAGCCACGCTGAAAGCACTGGAGTGACTTGATCACCTCTGCTGCTATAGCTGCAGCAAACTGTCTCCTTTGCTTTTTGGTTTTTGGCTTAATTCCCCAGCATAAGCTTATGTGATGGTTTGGGAGTTCCCTGCTCCCCCCACAATGAAATCACCCAGACTAGACCTAGCCACCTGGAAGTTAAGGACTGAAGCTCTATTTACAGCTTAGCACAATCTACAAGCAGATATATACACAATATACAGGAATATTTACAGAAATATACAAGGTAAAGGTAATACAGAAACACAACACCCCTCCCACAAATCAGAGTCCCCAGGAGGGGCTCCCAACCACCCTTCCACCTTCTTCCCACCCCTCTACCTTACCCCAGGGTCTGCCTTATGTGCAAGGTGAGTTTGGAGGATCGGCAAGGGGGGGTTAGAAGCAGAGTGATTAGTTGGGTTACACAGCAGAAGCCCAGAAGACACAGCAGCTTCCAGAGAGAGACTCTCTGTGTTATCTATGTTTGTGTCCTTGTTTTTATACATCTCAGCAAGCCTATGAGTGAAGTAGATATCACCGTTGTTTTTCTTTTCACAGCCTGTAATCTATTTTTTTTTCATTAAAATATTCCAATTAGCCTTAAACCATCACAGCTTAGTACCAATATTATTACAGATAATAACCTTATCAGAGCCATTTTCACATGACATAGTGTCACAGAGCAACGGGCTGCAAATAAATGAACATGAATTTAATTTTACATGAAGTACAGAGATAATCACTGCTGCCTTTGCTGAGTGTAGAGGAACTAATAGTTATATTCCAAGTTCAGCTACACCATCTTAGTAAAGTAACTATGCAGACCCCAGACAGGGATTGATCCTCACACATGGAGACTTTGCACACAAATGAAGCAACTCCAAATGTGTGTGACTGTGCTCCTCAGCAGATCTGTCCCCCTGTGACTAACATTTATTTCTGGAATCTACTATTCTCCTACATTATGTTTAACCTTAATTGTCACTTGATTTTAAAGTATATATTTACATCTTGGATTGTTGGGCGGTACATTAAACTTTCAATAAATGCCACTGATTCCTACACCCACAGAAACATAATTTACTTGAATGTTTTAATCTAACCCTGTACTACATTGAGGAGAAAGGTCATTTGCCAATGTTTTGAAGTCAGGCAGGGTGAGAGGGAAGAGTCATTAACGTTTTCCAAGTATTTATCTAGGTCCCAGATGGAAACAGTTATACAACAAAAGAGTGAAATCTGGTAGGATATTCTTGAGATCTTGTAAGTTCAGCAGCACATTACTGGTACTGAGGCCAATTTTCCAGAAGACTGATTTGTATTGCAGAAAAGAGGAGGTGAGGAAGGCTAAGTGATATTCTAAGTTAACCCATTATATACTGCACTCTAGCATAAACCGAGATAATAATTAACTCACTAAATGTTTGGCTGTTTTTAATACTGACTGATAATGTATGTGCTTGTGGTTTTTAAAAAGAAAGACCTTCAGTGCTTTAGGGAAGGAAAGTGGATGGTGTGGATTTCTGTTACTGATTACAGTACTTAGAATACTTTATACGATCCGTATTAATAATCTTAATGTTTATCTTTGACATCAGAGGCTTCAATCTGCAACACTTAAAAGCTTCATACATTTGGTTGCAAAAAGCTACCAGTGAAACAAATAAATGATGCCCCCTATCAGCCCACATTATCTTTCAAAATAGGTTGTTATACTTACTAATCAGTGAAGAGAAACAAAAGGCCTTTTAAAGCCTGCCAGCAAAGATGGAGTGAATTACTTCTGAGATGCAAGACTGCAGAGCTGCAAGACTGCTAAATAATCATTGTTGGAGACTATTTGCCTTTCAGAGTTTTTAAAAAAAGTTTCAGGGCAAAATTAACAACCAGTTTAACATCTGTTTCCTAGCAGAGGGAAGACAGCCTTGTGGATTAAATCCGAGGACTTCTGGACACACATTTCCCATCCAGCTTTGGCCAAAATCACTTTATCTCCCTCTACTCCGCACTTTGTAAGTAAAGTGGGGGAGAAAAACACTTCCTTGGGCTGCCTTTGTCACTTACAGTGAAAGCTCTTTAGGTGAAGGTTGTGACTTATATGGGGACATACACTTCAAATGACAGAGCGGTTCTGCTCTCAGGTCTTTTGAGCCCTATGATAAACAAATGGAGAAAAGTAATCAGAGAACAGGCTCATATATCACATGGCCAGGGAGTTGCATCATATATACTAGAGCTGACAGAAAAAAAAGTCAGTAAAATAAGATATGATTAATGACTTGGTAATTTTTTTCATGAAGCTACCAGGAGTTTCATGAGTTTTGTGATTATTTGTTACTGGGGAAAAAAATATCACAACAGCCATTCATCCTTCAGTGGCTCAGTGGAATTGTCAAAACTAAAGCAAATCCAACTCAAAAGATCTGAGAAGAGCTTTCACCACAGAAATACTATTTAATTTGAAAAATCTCAAGCATAGATAACTTTTAGACACAAAGGACCCCCCCCCCCCAGTGATGCTGAATATAGGCAATTTTAACTTCAAATAATATTTTTTTAAATGACTGTCCTTTCCTAAAGCAAAGGAGGTTTGATTACAGTTTTGTTCTTTAAAAAACACTCATATTGGTTTAAATAATAATTTCAAAATATCAAAAATAGTTACTGGGTGAATAAAGTGATTTAACACCCAACTTGATACTGTTTGAGGTGAAGATTTAAAATAAATATCCAAAAGACCTCAAAAATTAAAATATAAAAATAACACCCCCACCACTAATAGTAATAATAGTAATAACAACAACAACAACAAAACAAGAACAAAAACAAGAACAACAACAACAACAATAATAATAATAAAAGGTTGCATTTTGAACTTTTCTACAGTAAACCAAGTCTTTTTATTTCTTTTTATAGAAATTGCTTGGCTTTTTTATACTTAATAATATTACCTACTAACTTTCTGCAAATGTGCTCTCCTGAAGGCTGAAATTCTTGCTGAGTTGAAAATGGCATTTGATTGGTGTTTGCAATTGCATGCATTGCAAAGTGAGGTTTCTTCAAACAACTCGACAATCAACTTATTGCACCATAAATAAACTCTCTGAACAAAACCGAAGTAAAAAAAGGAATGGGAAATTCTACTAAAGATAATAGCTCTTATATCTCATTCCCTTCCATTTTCTTAGCAGTGCATGCAAAATGGTGTGAAGCAGAAGTTTGGGAGCAGTGAACTAAAATGAGGGCAGAGAGGCACGAGTGTACACATAAAGTGGAGAAGACACAGGAAGCTAAGTGAATGACCAGCTTGTGCTAGGAATTTTCATGTTCGTGCTGTTCTTTAAAGCTGGTTCAAGCAGAAAACAGTTAAATGGAGCATAACAAGAACTGAACTAATCAGTTGTTCTCTATTTATTACTGCTTGGGTCAGCATAACCTTTCCACATTTTGATACATTTTTAATCTCACTTTTCAAGTAAAAAAAAATTTTACTCATCTGACACCAATCTTGCCTTTCTGAACTAGTTTTTAAATGAAAAGCTTACACGTTTCAAAGAAAAATAAGGCTTTAACTAGAGCTAAGCAAATAAACAAAGATAGTTTCCACAAACATTTATCTGATTATCAAAATTATGTTTGAACTTTGATACTGCCAATATATTCTCAAGCACATATATTATGACAGGGACTGGATTGCAGACATGTTTATATAACAATTTTAGATGTATACTCATGAAAACTGCATTTTGAATTTGTGATCAAGAGTGTTCATAAAAGCTTTGAGTAAAGATTTGGGGCCACGTGACCTACAGAGGTTTCTTCCAACCTAAACTGTTCTATGATCTTATTAAAATAAACTTTTATGAGTTAACCATATCTAATCAGTATGGACATTCATCTCATGACTAATTTTAAATTAAAAGGGCTTATCAAATGCTGTAAGATACTCACAATCAAACCATGAGCAAAGAATTATCCTAAACATATTTTCCAGTTACTTACCCAAGCTGTGCAAGTATTGATGGAAAACTGTAAGAAACCAGAGTCAGGACAGAGAACACTCTCCAAAATCAAACAGATAATTCACCTGCAACAGTTTATATGACACAGTTTGTGAAAACGTGGGGAAATCCAGAGTCCCCAGAGCCTATTTTTTTTCTTTTTTTTTTTTCTTAAAAAGTTTCCACATTTCTGCGAATTGCCAAATTATTGAGCTTCATTTTGATGATTTGTGGAAAGTTATGCTGAAAACCCCAAACTTTTCTAGAAAGGTTCAGGTTCTACAGCTTTTTTAAAATAGTTTGATTAGTGTCTATTAATTTGTCTCAAGTAAGTAGAGTTGTTCTCCTCCGTACTTGTTTGCAATTTGAAGGCAAACTCTAAAGGCAAGTCTATTTCTCAAGACACTTCCCCTGTATTTACATGATATGTTTCATCAAGATTTCATTTATAAACCAGTTTGTGAACAGGGAAAGCTTGGCATTGGATGTCAACGAGCAGAAGCCTATATAATATCTTGCACAAGGTGTCTGCAATGTCATTATCTCTTCTTTTTGTAAACTATAAAGAAAAATAATAATGGTAGTGGAAAAGATAAGAGCCTGAAAGGCGTAGTGGATACAGTATGTGTTTGAAGAAGACTTTCATGCATATAGTTGAAACTGTTGGCTGAAACAGGCCATGAGTCATGTTTCATTATAGTAATGAAGTATCAGCCAAAGAAATTTGAAGTACAACCCAGATTTCTCCTCCTTTAAACAGACTGTAACCTAAAGAAATCGAAATGTATACAGAGAAGCTGGATCAAACCCACAAAAACAAAACCATAATTTGATCCTTCCGTTCTCTAAACAATCAAAGATGTGGAGATGATTTGGTTCCTCTTGAACCCTGAGGGAGAAGGGTGCACCATCACAAACTCAGGCAGAACTCCAGGTTCAGGAGCTTTTGCACTTGGAATTGTCCCTGGCATATGGAAAATCTTGCTTTTTACAGAGCAATAAAGGACCTGGCTGTCAGACAATGTCCTTTCCATTTCAAAATACTTAAATATTTAATCCCTAACACTAGTTCAGTTGAACTTTCCCAATGATCTTTCTGAATATAACTATTTGCCTACATGTATCAAAGTGTAATTTGAACTAAATCTAAATAAAGAATAGGAAAAAACTACTAAGTTGATAAGGTGGGAAGTTAGCCAGTGGGAAGAGTACAGAGTTTACAGAGAAGATGAAAATTCAGCATAGTATTAATACAAAAAGAGTGAGCTGCAATACCTACCTTCCTTCCTTCCTTCC
>WBNM01004344.1:55513-81825 GCA_013399055.1 Ramphastos sulfuratus
TCCTTCCTTCCTTCCTTCCTTCCTTCCTTCCTTCCTTCCTTCCCTTCCTTCCTCATATCCTTCATTCCAAGAATGTTTGCCACAGACATCTATTTCCAAAATTCTCTTTTTTAGACAAAAATAAAACCCAGTTGAGATTCATTCCAAATGTTGCTTTTTTGCAGTTTGACATGCTATCATGCATGACGAAGTGGTTAAGTGTAGGCTCCTCATACCCTTCTGTTGCCTACAACACTTATGATACATTAAGGGCAATATACTCGAGGCGCGATCACACCCCTCAGCAACATTTTCTTACAAATATAAAGAGACAATCATACCACATTAGACTTCTTAGAAGTGGTTTACCAAAAAAATTAAAAAGATAAGTTTAAAACAGATGCAGAAACTTTGAGGCCAGTACACTTTTGTGCAATATCAGTCTTAGCTAAGTAAAACTCCAGTAATCTGAATTCTATTAATCTGAATTGACTTAGTGTAATACTGAAACATTTTGCTGGGAGATAAACTGTCCTTCTTTCTCAGAAGACAAAACTGTTTTATTGTTTTTCTTCACAGAGTTTATATATTATTTATACTACGGTAGTCCCTGGAGATTCAGTAATGGATGGGCAACTGGTTACTTCCAGCAGCAAAAGACAATGGGATAGTTGTCCCATGGAACATCAGAGCAATGAACCTTGTCCCCCAAGACTGTAAGTGATAACAGACATACTATTATATGCTTTCCTGAGAGACAGGAATGAATGAACACAGCCAAAGCACTCAATCCAATGACAGACCTGTGAGACCAAGGCAACATTTTCAAAATAATGGTATATATTCTGCTGAAGAAGAGACTTAAAGACTGTGAAGAAGTGTCCTGTGTGACTTTTTATACTTAGAGTTCTCTACAATATCATCTACAATTGCTGCCACCAAAAGGGAATCTTATGCTGGGTAAAAAGTGCAAGGAATCTTCAGGTGTTTGCAGATGGCCTGAATCAATTTCACTGGGGAATTTCTTGTGAACTTGCCAGAAGAAAGGACTTTCCCATTTAATTCAATAGATGACAAGATGGGAAAGAGCTTTTGTGTGGGGCACAGAAAAACAGAAATACTAAATCAAGGAGAACCCTTTAGCAGCTGGCAAACTCTTATATAGCCAGAGTTGCCAGATGTAGTAATTAATTTTTCACTAAGAAAAAAAAAATTATATTTGAATGCTCAGAATGGTGAAAAAGGAGGAAAGAAATGTCAGTTTAGAAGAAGCACCAACATACTGAAGTATGTGTGTGAGCTACAAAATCATAGACCAGCTTGAGTTGGAAGGGAGCTGTGGGAGTCATGAAGTTTAACTCCCTGCAGGCACTCCTTGCAGGACTACCTAACACTAAACCATATGATTAAAAACATCACTAGTTTTTTTTTTTTTCTCTGACAGGCTTAGTGTCATGACCACTTCCCTGGGAAGTGTGTTCCAGTGATCAACCACCATCTCAATGAAGAACCTTTTTTTAATGTGCAGTCTGAACTGTCCTTGACACAACTCCATCCCACTTTCTTGTGTCCCATCACTGATCACCAGAGAGGAAAAAACACTAAGTACCTCAGAGAATCAATGCAGCAGATTGCTCTTTCCCAACAGACATGCAGAACCAGGTGCACTGATGGAGTTTTTAAGGAATCATAGCACCTACTTGAACTTTCCAATTGTTATTACTTAGATGACCTGCAGTTGTCTTTGATCTGATATATCGACTCATTTTCTTGTGCCATAGCTTTGTGGTCAGCTTCTCTCTTTAATGTAATCTTTAATTTCTGAATTCCTGTGAATGATGAAAGTATTCTTTTGCAATCTTTAATACTGCTTGAAAGTGTCTTAATATAACTCCTGGTAACTCCAGTTCTGAGATCTCAAGACTCTCTTTCCTAGAAGGGCTAAATTTCCTAGCTGAATTGTATCCCCAATGAAATATCATCCTTTTAAACTCTTGCTAAGCTACTCAAGTACACGATGAGAGGTCCAAATATGCACCATAGCCAGGGAGATGTCAGAAGTTTATTGGGAATTTAAGCAGGCTCATTAATTTTGCAAGTAGTTACAGATATTTGTGACATATTTGACATAAGTTATTTTTTCTAAAGCTCTTAGTTTTAAGCAGCCACATGTGTACTTTCTTCTCAAGCAGTTGCCTAAATTTACTGATGGCAGACCTCCAATAATTTCCACTGAATAATGAGTAACTTCTGCATACCGTACTGCTGGAGCTAGAGAGGTAGATTTGTGTACTGAAATCTCCTCACAGGATAATTTCATAACATGTGGAATGGAAACTTTAAAAAAGGAAATTCGTGATTTGAAGGGTATAATTTCATCCACTTTTACTACAAATTCTGAACTTATTTATTAACAATCTTCTAAGCCCAGGGACTGAATCCTCCACACAGAGATTTTCAACAGTGAAATGCCCCATTTTAAGGATGGGTTGGAATAAGTGGTCCCAGAAACGTAGAGATCATATATCTTCATAAGCCTTCCTCACCATTCTGAGCTCCCTTGAAACAAGACTATTTCTCAAAGCTACATCTACTACCTTTATTGACCTTGTCTGACTAGATTTTTTCCTCCTTTCCCCCTTCCTAATATTGATTGGTGCATCACCTCTCAGTTGTATATAGGTATCTTAAGAACTCACAAAGAATGTAATATAAGCAGTAAAAGAAGAAATATTAATTTAATCCTGTATTAAATTCCTTGCTGGAATGTTATGAAGGAAATCAGTTTTAGACAAGACCCTGACCTGTTGTAGATTTGTGTAGCTCTGTGAAAGCAAATGAACTATGAAAATATATTGTCACTGAGAGCTTGGTACAGCATGTTTTATACAAAGGAGAAACATAGATTCTCTCAGAGTGAGCTGCTGTAATGTAATTTTATCATAAATTTTGTATCAATAGCATGTTTCAGTTTGCATGCTAAATCATATTTTGTATGCTTGACTTCTTAAATAGGTTGAGGCAATCTCATCAGAGCCCTTCTCCCTCTAGAAAAAAATCTTGCAGTGTAATCTCTCTGGCAGAGCTATGAGATGAATAAAAGATAATGAAAACGTGAGAGGTTTCCTCAGCTCAGAGACTAGTTAAGCTTTCTCCTTTTCTGATCTTCTCAAGTGTGTTTCATCTTTTCCTCATCTTGAAGATTCTCACATTTCCGTCCCTCCATTCAAATTGGTTTAGCTAGTTCCCAAAATGGAACAGCAGAGGCACAAAGAGTATTTGCTTGATGTTGGTATTCAGTGTCTCATAGTGTAGTGGGTACTTCTTATTATGAAGAGCTCAGACCACTCAAGTGGAATAAGATGAAACTGTTGCCCTCTCAAGTGAAAAATCAATACAAATATTTGTGTCTCTATTCTGTTACCATTACAATATTCTCCACTCACAATTTATACTATATCCACAAACCCCTACACTTGGTACTTCAGACCTCATACTAGGAGGACTAGAGAATGATAACAGTTTATTGCGTGGTGCCTTTTATTTGACAATGACAATGACAATGAGTCCCCTTATTTTCTAAAAAGCTTTCTTTGTCATCATGTATAAAAGAACATTTATGCTGCGATTCACAATGACTTTGTAGCTCTTTTGTGATTTGGTATGGTTTACTGCAGAATATTCTACTTGCGTGTGAAATATTGATACAACTGAGCCATCGAGGATTGCTCTGACACATCCAATCACATGAATTTCTTCCTTGAGAATTCACACACACATTTATAGTGCTTTAAGTATACAGTCCTTGTACATACTTGTATCATGAAAGAGTGCAGCAGAATGTCCTTTTTTTGCAGGAACTCAGTTATTGCAATGTGCTGGTTTGAGCTAATTGGAATATTTTAATAGNCAGCCTGTTCAACTAACAGCTACTAAAACTGAACCATTATTTTGCTTGTTAAACATCTCTCCATTTTTGTCACTAAAAGCAACATATTATATTCAGTGTGGAATATTGTTATACTTTGTCAGCCCTAGTAGGATTGCTACCAGTGTGGTATTTTCAGTTGTTCAGAGGATTTCTGTCTTTCTCATCCAGCTTAATCTATAAAGTATGTGATAAATATGAGCCTGTTTCTCCTTTCAAGCCCTTCAAAAAGAGAAACAAAGGATCTTCTCTCCCTGCATTCTATGAACCTTTCTTATAAATGTGCAAATCTATTGCTTGCTTGCATTGTAATTCTTTGAACATTGAACAGAGAATTGATCTGATTACATGTTTCAGAAGTCACTAGAACAGACTAAAAAATGGACTTTGTGACATAGACAGTTTCAATTGAAGAAAAATAATTCACCTAAAAGATTTCTCTTTTAAAATATTATATATATGTANTGGAATGGAAACTTTAAAAAAGGAAATTCGTGATTTGAAGGGTATAATTTCATCCACTTTTACTACAAATTCTGAACTTATTTATTAACAATCTTCTAAGCCCAGGGACTGAATCCTCCACACAGAGATTTTCAACAGTGAAATGCCCCATTTTAAGGATGGGTTGGAATAAGTGGTCCCAGAAACGTAGAGATCATATATCTTCATAAGCCTTCCTCACCATTCTGAGCTCCCTTGAAACAAGACTATTTCTCAAAGCTACATCTACTACCTTTATTGACCTTGTCTGACTAGATTTTTTCCTCCTTTCCCCCTTCCTAATATTGATTGGTGCATCACCTCTCAGTTGTATATAGGTATCTTAAGAACACACAAAGAATGTAATATAAGCAGTAAAAGAAGAAATATTAATTTAATCCTGTATTAAATTCCTTGCTGGAATGTTATGAAGGAAATCAGTTTTAGACAAGACCCTGACCTGTTGTAGATTTGTGTAGCTCTGTGAAAGCAAATGAACTATGAAAATATATTGTCACTGAGAGCTTGGTACAGCATGTTTTATACAAAGGAGAAACATAGATTCTCTCAGAGTGAGCTGCTGTAATGTAATTTTATCATAAATTTTGTATCAATAGCATGTTTCAGTTTGCATGCTAAATCATATTTTGTATGCTTGACTTCTTAAATAGGTTGAGGCAATCTCATCAGAGCCCTTCTCCCTCTAGAAAAAAATCCTGCAGTGTAATCTCTCTGGCAGAGCTATGAGATGAATAAAAGATAATGAAAACGTGAGAGGTTTCCTCAGCTCAGAGACTAGTTAAGCTTTCTCCTTTTCTGATCTTCTCAAGTGTTTCATCTTTTCCTCATCTTGAAGATTCTCACATTTCCATCCCTCCATTCAAATTGGTTTAGCTAGTTCCCAAAATGGAACAGCAGAGGCACAAAGAGTATTTGCTTGATGTTGGTATTCAGTGTCTCATAGTGTAGTGGGTACTTCTTATTATGAAGAGCTCAGACCACTCAAGTGGAATAAGATGAAACTGTTGCCCTCTCAAGTGAAAAATCAATACAAATATTTGTGTCTCTATTCTGTTACCATTACAATATTCTCCACTCACAATTTATACTATATCCACAAACCCCTACACTTGGTACTTCAGACCTCATACTAGGAGGACTAGAGAATGATAACAGTTTATTGCGTGGTGCCTTTTATTTGACAATGACAATGACAATGAGTCCCCTTATTTTCTAAAAAGCTTTCTTTGTCATCATGTATAAAAGAACATTTATGCTGCGATTCACAATGACTTTGTAGCTCTTTTGTGATTTGGTATGGTTTACTGCAGAATATTCTACTTGCGTGTGAAATATTGATACAACTGAGCCATCGAGGATTGCTCTGACACATCCAATCACATGAATTTCTTCCTTGAGAATTCACACACACATTTATAGTGCTTTAAGTATACAGTCCTTGTACATACTTGTATCATGAAAGAGTGCAGCAGAATGTCCTTTTTTTGCAGGAACTCAGTTATTGCAATGTGCTGGTTTGAGCTAATTNCAATGATTTGTACACTTACGCACAGCTTTAAACTTATTTAACATTTGTGGGTGTTTGGCACTTTGGATGAAAGGAAATTTGACAAACTGAAACGTGAACATATTTAATTATACTATGACCATTAGTTCTGTTTGCCATTTCACACCTGGCCCCCATCACAAGTATTCCAGATAGTTATGCTTGGTTCCACATGTTGTCATTCAGCTACTTCGTATGTTTCTGATTCACCTTGCCAGACACTGCTGTGTTAGCACAGACCTGAACGTGCATTGAATTTTATGACATGTTTTGGAAGTAAAAGATTTTAAGTAGTGCATTGCAATTTTTTGACTGGACTGGAGTGATGCAAAGCGTGATCCCGAAGAGGATGAATTATATCACTGTCCCATGGCCTACATTTTGAAAGAGGATTTGATTTTATGATAAACACATTTCTGCCATTACAAATAAAATAAAAACGGATTTACAATGCCATGACATTTTATTAGGAAAATGTGAAAATAACAGTTTTACAGCACTCGATTTGTGGGCTAGTACATTCCTCAGTGTTATTATTACAGCTCAGGAGAGAGTATGCTCCCATTCTATCGGCCAATATTATTAAAAGTACAACTGGGAACATTTTTAAAAGCTGCCAATATCCCTGTAGCAGTCTTTCTTCAATAGGTGTTCTGGTAGTAATGTCCCTTTTTAAATTTTTTTTTTTTTTTTTTTGCAACTACCAGTTGCTTTATATTGCAATTTCACCTCCCAGCAGGCTCAGCTCCTCAAGGAATGCCAGAGCAGCATCTACATCAGGATCAGATGAAGGATCTACATCATTTCAGCACCTGCATTTTCAGCCAGGCATCTCTGTGGACCCCATGGCCTTTCCTGAGCACTGGGCTGGAAGGCAGCACTGTCAATGGCTAATAGTTTCTAAGTCAAAGCACTGTAAGTGAGTCTGGTCCAAAGCTCCTTGTGAAAAGCTGCTTGTTGCTCAACACTTTTGCAAACTGAGCCATATGGATGTTTAAACAGACATTAGAGTCCTAACTTAGGATATCCAAGGAAAGTAGCTCAGGTCTGCACTCTGAGTTTTCTTAACAGGATTGAGTTTGGGTCAAATGCTAATGGCTTTGTAAAGACATGGCACTAAATTTTGAGATCTTAAGCAAGAGTTTCCAATGATGGAATGAGTCACCACCCATTCTTTATACAACAACTGCAAGTTTTATGGGTACTTGGGTAGCTACAGAACTACGCAAACTCAAAATGTAACAGATACCCTAAAGAAAAAAAAATCTGCTCCCAGAGGGATCTTTGAATTGCCCATGGTTTTGAAATCTAATACTAAGGATCCAGAGAGCTGCCATGATGTTTTTTTTCTATGTACTTCATTAGTCCATCAGTAAGGATAATATCTACAAGACATTGTTTTGTGTCTCTTGTGACTAAATGATATATGGGTTACGCAGACAGGTTATGATAAAGACAGTCATCCTACTGAATTAGCTGTGCCTTGATTCCAATTAACTGCTTAAACAACAAAGTTAGCAAGTGTACCAATTGCCAGAAATGCCAGGCCTTCATTCAGATGAACTGCTTAATATCAGACTGAGACATCTATACTAAATTCTCAAAGAGCAATCAATCTGCAGCATTTATTTGGTCTCTAAAAGCATACGGGACAAAAGAAACCAACAACTAAGACCAAGTAGAAAGAATTATAATGCACTCAATATGGCTTACACTCATTGGGCCACCTAAGTGACTTGATTTTTTCCCAAATATATTAGTACAAAATCCTCCAGGCATCCATTCAGACTCCAGAAGCCTGTAGGAATTCTTGGATCTTTTACCAGATGCCCAAAACCTGTAGATACCCTGGCTGTTTTGTAGATACCCTAGCAGGTTTTTTTTTGAGACATGGATGGATTCTTATGCTTTCTACGTTGCTTTTTCTGCCATTTAGAAAAAGCATATTAATATTCAGAGGAGGAAAGAGAACAAATAAACCAGAAAAATTCTCACTTAAAAACTTGATTTAATTCATTTCAGATATGCCTGTCAATATCCACTATTTAAGGAATTTAATGCTTTGTGCTTTTTCCATGTGGTTTGTGTCAACTTAAGCAGCCCATTGACTACAAAACCCTTAGGTGAAGGCAAAGGGGAGGGAAATGAAACTACTCGTAGCTCCTAATCCAATAAAAATATCCCAAAATATAAACAATACCTAGTAGTGAACTGGATATCTACAGGATATCTACCTGCAAGCAGGAAGGTAGATTTCTGGGTAAGCTGTTCTGTGGCCAGTATTCTCTAGCAACAGCATGAGAAGATACAGGTCAGTGGTCTTCTAAGTGAAAATAATGCTTTTGTGTCTTAAGGTTTAAAAAAAAATTAATCCTTTAAAACCATCTATGTTAGAGTTATAAGACTGCATGTAATTGCTTGACTGTGTGGCAGTCCAGGAACTTTACTCAGAGTAAGCCAGTAAATAAATTACAGTAAATAAATTACAGTAAATAAATTACACAATTGTACATTCAAGTGTGCTGGGAAAAATGGTATAGCTGAAAACCCATTCAAACTGGCAGAGGGGAGATTTAGACTGGATGTTAGGAGAAAGTTCTTTACAGTGAGGGTGGTGAGACACTGGCACAGGTTACCCAGGGAAGTTGTGGCTGCTCCGTCCCTGGAGGTGTTCAAGGCCAGATTGGACGAGGCCTTGAGTGACCTGTACTAGTGGGAGATGTCCCTGCCAATGGCAGGGTGTTGGAACTAGATGATCCTTGAGGTCCCTTCCAACCTTACCATTCTATGATTCTATGCATAGAAGTCAACAGTGATGCTTTCTAGTGTTGAAATAAAAAAACCAAAACATTAATTTATCTCAAAGAAGTTATCACAGACTGTAGAGTTGATTTGTTGCTGTAGAAGAAGTGGGCTACAGAATACTAATGCGTAACATTTAGCATGTATAATAAGAGCTTTTTTATGCTTTTCTATACTTGCAAGAAGGACTAACTTGCAGGTCAGTTCCTCTCCAAATTGTGACTTTTTCCAAATGTGAGTTGCTATATGCTTAAAACAAAGCTGCATTAACTTAGAGAATTTGTCTTAGAAGTACTTTGTCAGCTGGGAGTGAGGATGTGCCCTGTTACCACTTGTATTGTGAAATATCACAGGTGATACAAAAAGTCTTCAATTAATTCCACCAGCACTCTCAAAAGATATGAAGAGTGAACTGACAATGTACTTGCGATCTGTGCAGTAATCATTACACTGATTCCATTAACATACTGTAAAGAAACCCCTCAAATAATATAGCATAACTACATGTGTTTAGCTCCCAGGCCCAGTATCGGCAAGTCAGAGGACAAGCTGTTTAAAGTTGAGGCTAAAGCTTCATAGTAGGGAATCAGATGAGAGGAAGACATATTCATATTATGGTAACAAATTTTGATTGCAGTACTACTGGAAACTGAGGAAGCAGAGACATAAACGTAGCCCTGCTCACATCATGTAACCTTGAACATAGCTGCCACCTGAGGGAGTGTAAAGGGGGTCGGCATCATGTTAAATGCTTCAAGAGCTAAATCATTAAGTTACAGTAGCTGATTTCTAACTTTATATAGGGTGTTTTGTCATTAAATCAAAATAATTTGCATTTTCTCCGAATGCATCTGTAATACAGTCAGATCTAAGTTTTGTAGTATTTCCCCTCAACAGTCCATAAAGGTGCATAGCATTGCTGATTCAGTAACCCTGTGGAGGGTTTTTCACATACATTATAGAAAAATAAATTGAAGACAATCAAAATTCGTTTTGTCCCATAGAGAAAATAAACATGGTAGGGATTTTATTTCCTTTCTTTTCTCAGAAACTAATTGAGAAAAATGAAGAATTTAAGTAAAAAAAAAAAAAAAGAGAAATGTCTTTTAAAGAGTTAAGTGGTATGTAGGGAAGTGTATGAGTATTTTATACAATGAGAAACAGAATAATCCAATGATAGTAACTCAGAATATATCCTGCGTATCAGAGTTGACAGCCAAAAAATTATTCTGTCATGCCCAAACACACAAAGAAAACCACTTGTAAGTCTTCTGATTCTTTAATATCAGAAAGCTCTAATTTAATATTTTTTCCTTCAGATTGATCAAAATGTTATATTTACCAACAAGTCATCTGCAGCAGCCAAAGTCAGCGTGGTGTTACCTGTAATTACAGCTTTGAAAGATTAATTTAGACACTTTTGCACACAGACTAGTAATGGACTGTTATTGCTTATGCTGTAGCAGGTCATCCGTGGTTTAGGAAGGTTCATCTACAGGTCACTGAATATAGGTAACAGGAATAATTTTAATTTTTTTTTACAGGCAGATGAAGCAGTATCTTATACTATATTCAAAAAACAAGCATACCAAACAAAGACTTCTTTGAAAATTTACTTTTATTTTTTACATGTACAACAAATTTTTAAACTAAATTGATCTTCACACACAAAAGTGTACTTTTGATTGAATTGCTGAAAACACTTTCAGTCTGCTACCAAATTCCAAGCCAGTTATCTTTTATATTTATAGTTCAGATATATTTATAATCAGATATGATATGTGACTTCACTTGCAAACATTTCCTGAAATCATTAATGATCATCACAGAACAAGTAGAATAAACTACATCGGGGAAATGCTAGTTCTTTGCTAATTTAATTTGAAACTAATTTATAACATATTTGTGTTATGTGCTGGTTTGTGTAGCATTTGGTGGGGCAGCGTCAGGCATGGACTTCAGAGGGCTTTTCCAAATGAAGACATTTGTTTGCACACCTTGTACACTTATATACACTTTCAGTTCTATTCATACAACAGTCTACAGATAATCTTCAGATCACACCCTTCGCTCCACATGCATACTAATTACATTGGTTAATTAAATCAGACCTACGTCTGCATTCCTACGGTTCGCACTTCCATTTATCTTATCATAGAATCATAGAATGGTAAGATTGGAAGGGACCTCAAAGATCATCTAGTTCCAACCCTCTGCTCTTGACTCTTGAAGTACATCAAGGATCACTTCTTAATCAGGTAGTAGACAGTCCTGCTAGAGGAGGTGCAATACTGGACCTGATGGTCACGAATGCAAGTGAGCTCATCAACGATGTCAAGATTGGATGTATCCTGGGTTTCTGCAATCTCACAGTGGTGCTGTTCGAAGTCCTGAGGGATTGGGTCAGGCAAAGGTTAGGAAAGCCAAATTGTAGCTCTTCAAGGAATTAGTCAATAATATCCATTGGGAAATGAGGGGTCAGGGGACTCAGGGATGAGGCAGCAGAACGGAGCTTGCACATCTTTAAGGATACTTTCCATAGAGTGCAAGAGCATTTGATCCCCATGTGTAAGAAATCAGGCAAGAAAGGGAAGAGACCAGCACGACTGAGTCAGGATCTGCTGGCCAAAATAAGTGACAAGAATGAAAGGTATAGGCAGTTCTAGCAGGGACAGATATTCTGCCCCATGTTGTGGAGGGTTGAAGTCAGGAAGGACAAGGTGTGGCTGGAGCTGAACTTAGCAAGGGATGCAAAGCATAACAAGAAAGGCTTGTCAACCAGAACAGGGAAGTCAAAGGAAAAATACCTGTCTCAGTTTAGGGTCACAAGCTACCTGGAACTGGAGGACAGCAGTTATATTTACTCCCTTCTGGGGAGTAAAAATGAAAGTGCTGCACACTGATTGGAAGTTTAAAGAGAGATTCTAGTTACAAGTGTGTATGTACAGAAGGCACTCAGGTAGAATGAATACATTCACAAACTAGGCCAAGTCTATCAGACTAAAACCTTCTACAATTCTCCACCCCTTCCACCCTCAGCAGGCCTGAGAATCGACCATAACTGCTCTCCCCACCTCAGGCCTACAAGACCTCATCAGGCTGCATCTCCTCCACACAAACCCTGAGGTGAGCAGGGATGCACACTCTGTAGAAGACTAGGGGGAAAGAGAGTACTCTCCAGTCACCCAGAAATACCTGAAGAATGGAAAGGTGGCAAGAAAAGTGTGCTGGTTGTGGTGACCTAGTAGCATAGTTGTAAAATTAATGAGTTAAAATTAACTGAAGGAACATTAGCAAAATTTCCTAATAATGAGATCTATCAATTGTGTGACCAGCAGGGTGATGGGAGTGATTCCCCCTCTACTCTTCTCTTGTGAGACCCCACCTGGGTTACTGTGTTCAGTTCTTGTGCCCTCAGCATAAGATGGAGCAGGTCCAGAGGGGACCAAAAAGATGGTGAGAGGGCTGGAGCACCTCCTGTATGGGGAAAGGCTGGTAGACTTGGGTCTGTTCAGCCTGGGTAAGAGAAGGCTCTGCTCCAGAGAGACCTTCTACCAGCCTTCCAGTACCTGAAGGTGAACTACGTGAAAGCTGGGGAGGGACTTTTTGCAAGCGCTTCTAGTATGAGTGGCATAGATTTGAGCTGGAAGAGGGGAGATTTAGACTGGATCTTAGGAAGAAATTTTTTCCAGTGAGAGTGGTGAGACACTGGAATGGGTTGCCCAGGGAGGCTGTGGATGCTCCCTCCATGGAGGTTTTCAAGGCCAAGCTGGATGGGGCCTTGAGCAACCTGGTCTAGTGGGAGGTCTCCCTGCCCATGGTAGGTGGTTAGAACTAGATGATCTTTAAGGTCCCTTCCAACCCAAACCAGTCTATGATTCTAATTGGACTGTAGAAATGTGTTCCAAGGGAAGTAGTTACAATCCATCACTTGAGTCATATACAGTCAAACTTGGACATGACAGCGGAGAATGCACTCTGAGGAATAATCCTGCACTGGCAGGGTTTTGGTGGATGGGCTAAACTATTTAACAAGGCTTTTCCAGGACTTTTTGTCACTGGTTTTGGCTGCAGCTCTATCAAAACAAAGAAAGAAACAGCTGTTCAAGGATCTGTCTAGCTGCAAAATCCCTAGCATTTGGTTTTGTTCTGCACTGAATCGATAGTTTTACCATCATTTTTATATGCTCCCCTTACAGTCTTACTTTCTGTTTTAAACAGAATCTTCTTTATTTGAAATACAACCCTTATTCTAAGTGGAAAATTACTTGTCAATGTGCTATAAAGAAATATACTATGTAAACTAAAACCAAGGAAGACTTTTAACATAAAATCTTAGGTCTACAAATGAATTATTGTAGCACTCCACACAAAGAGTTTTTCAATTTCATGTAAACAGAAAGTAAACTGTATCCTTTCTGCGGTCCTATGTTCATCCTTTCAGAAAAGCAGTCTTGCTATAAATCTATAGCAAAAGTAGTTCAGGTATTCCTCAGATAGTTCTGTCTCAAGGCTTCTAAAAATGGGAAATATAATAACAGAAAGTGGTACAGACCTGTCAGTGGCTGCATCTTGGTATGTCTCAGTCAGGGAAAAGGCAAGACTGCAGAGACTGCTATTTCTCTACTTGTCTTGTCCTAGTCCCAAGCTCTCCTGTTACACTACTTGGGAATCTGGATTTTGTGGATTTAGTGACAGAATGAGTTGAAACTACATGAAACAATAATAATTTCTTCCCTGTGAAGACAGCGAAGAGCAGAAAGTTGGCCCACCCATGCCGTGACTCTGGATGGGCCTTCAGACATGCTGATTTCTTATTACTCCTCTACTACATTTTCTCCCCATTCATGCTCACCTCCTGCCCTGAAATAATTTAGAAAATGCAAATTTCAGAAGCATTTTGCCCCTTGCCATCATTTTAAAAGCAAAAATGTCTTGTTATAATTATTTTCAAAAGAATGTAAACTTATTGTGGCAGATATATGTCCTACTTTGTCACTTAGATCAAAGGGCAGTGGTTTCTCATTTCTGATTTAATCTTCAATGATTTTAAAATATTTTAAAACCTTTCAGTTATTTTAAAAAAATAATTAACAAAAATACATAATTTGAAATAATTTCAAAACAGCCAAAGGGCAGCACAGCAAAGGGCAAGCAATCCAGGAGCCTTATGGAGAACATTAATGATCACTTCCTGATATAGGTGACTGAGGAGCTTGTGAGGATACACTCCGCTGAGCCTCATAGCTGTAAAAAAGGAGGAACTGGTCAGGATTGCAAAAGCTGGAGACAGCCTTGGCTGCAGTGNAGGAGCATCTCCCAAGCTCAAGAATGGTACATCCGTATGTGCAGAAGTAAGCCAAACAAAGGTCGGTATGGGTGAACAATGAGCTCCTGAAAAAAAGAAAAAAAAAGAATTATCAAGAGATGGAAACAAAGTCAGGTAACCTAGGAGGAAAACCAAAATGCACCTGGACTGGAATCTAGTAAGAGCAACAGGAAGAGCTCCCACAGATAATTTAGCAGTAAAAANGAGAACATTAATGATCACTTCCTGATATAGGTGACTGAGGAGCTTGTGAGGATACACTCTGCTGAACCTCATAGCTGTAAAAAAGGAGGAACTGGTCAGGATTGCAAAAGCTGGAGACAGCCTTGGCTGCAGTGATCATGAGATGCCAGAATTCAGGATCATGACAGGAGGACGCAGGCCAAAACTAGGATTACCAGCTTGGATTTCAAAAGAGTACACACTGGTATGTTCAGGGGCCAGCTTCAAAGTGTGCCATAATATATAGTCGAGAAGAACCACGAGGAGAGGAGAGGAGAGGAGNTCAAGAGATGGAAACAAAGTCAGGTAACCTAGGAGGAAAACCAAAATGCACCTGGACTGGAATCTAGTAAGAGCAACAGGAAGAGCTCCCACAGATAATTTAGCAGTAAAAAGAAGACCAGGGGAAATCTGAGCCCACTGCTGAATGAAGCAGAGAATATGATGACGAGGGTCCTGAAGAAGACTGAGTAACATGGTGGCAAGTTCGTGATATTCAATGCCACCTTCACCTCAGTCTCTATGGGTAAAATTTTGCTCTCAGAAATCTTGGCCTTCTGAGATCTGTGAGAACATCTGGAGCAAGGAACTTGCCCAGTAGTAGGTTAGGGAACATTTTAATAACCTGGATGTGCACAAGTCCCTGTGACCATATGGGATACACCCTGTGACTGATGAGGGAGGTGATCTATGCCACTGGGAGGCCACTGTCAATCATCTATGAAAATCATGGCAACAGGGAAGTTCCTGAGAACTGGAAAAGGCAATTGTCACTTCTATCTTCAAGAAGAGACAGATGGAGCACCTGGAACACTATAGGCTGGTCAGTCTCATCTTGCTTCCTGGTAATGTAACGGGACAAATAATCCTGGAAGCCATTTTCAAATATAGGAAAGTAAAGACAGTGACTGGGACCACTCAGAATGGATTAGAGCAAGATCAGGGACTGGGCAATCTCGAGCAAATAAGGCTTGTGGAAATCTTACCAATATGTATAAATGTCTGATGAGAGTAGTTAAGGAGATGGATCCAGACTCTTGTCCTGTTACAGAGAAGAGGCAATGAGCACAAACTGAAATACAGAAAAGTAAAGAAAACACTTTTCCAATAAGGAGGTGTAGTGAGTTGACTTTGGCTGGATGCTAGGTGCCCACCAAGCTGATACCACTTCCTTCCTCAGCAGGACAGGGGGCAAGAAAATTAGGTGAGCAAAAAGTTTCAAGTGTCAAGTTTAAGAAACTAAAAATAAAGATCATGCACTGAAACAAAGGATAACAAAATATTTATTCTCTATTTTTCATCAGCAACTGATGTCCAGCTACTGCCTGTGAAGTTGTGCCTCAGTATGCACAAATGTCGTAATAACAAAGACCCCACCTCATTTCCTTGGCCTTTCTCTGAGCTTTTATTGCTGAACATTTCCATGGTATGGAATGGCCCTTTGGTCAGTTTGGGGCAGCTGTCCTGGCTATGTCTCCTTCCAAGATCTTGCCCGTTCCCAGCCTGCAAGCCTTTTGGGGCAAGGAGAAGGGAATGACAGAGAGATAGCCTTGATATTGTTCAAGAAGTGCTCAGCAGTAGCTAAAACACCGTTTGGCACGTTACCAGCATCTTTCTAGCCACCAGTATAAAGTACAGCACTGTGAGTTCTGCTGTAGTGAAAGTTGACTCCATCGCAGCCAGACACAATACAAGGGTGGCCAAACACTAGGAGAGGTTGCCAAGAGAGGCTATGGGTTCTCTGCCCCTCAGATACTCAAAACTTGATCGGACGTATCGCTGAGTAACCTGCTGTGGCTGACCGTGTTCTGAGCAGGGTGCTAGGTCATGTAATCTCCTATTGTGCATTCCTGCCTTAACTGCATTTCTGACTTAGAAAATCCTATTGAGAAACAGTGAATAGATAATCAAGTAGAGTATAATATTAACTCATACTTCAGCAAAAACGAAGCAATAGTTGGGAAGTATGGTAAAACATTTTCTCACTGCTAAAGAAGAAAAGTATTTTCTAAATATTTTTCTTTTAATAGAAAACCTTTATAGAATGTGGCAGAAGAAATGTTGACTCTACCAAAATATGCAGTTGATAGAGAAAATACCAAATGCTGAGTCAGATGCAGCTAATTTCTATCTTTCTCTTGTTCTTGAAAGCTTTGGGACACCACTCATCTGCATTTAACTTTTGTAATCTCTAAATAATTAGCCGAGTCAGAATATCCAAAGACCTCTCACTCAGTTTAGTTTCAGCTATGGTTTTGGTGGTTGAAGTCAATGCTCCAGCCTGCTGCTCAGATTAAAGACTTTTTGATCTTTAAACAATATGTTTTAACTCTTCACTCAATTAAAAAAAATGATCTGTCTTTTCATTTAAATAAGTTTGTAGATACTGATTCACCCATGGCAACAATCTTTTGTAAGTGAAGAAAGTGAGACTTTCATGGCTAAATCTCATAAAGTTTTGACCTTTTACTAGTGTTATGTATAGCTATAAGAGCTACTCCAAATTGTTTGTCTGTTATTTGATTTTAAAATCGTAGACACTTTCACCAAACACCTTAAGGTCACAGGAAATCCAAGCTAAATTTGTTCTACACTTTTCTTTCTTTTCTTTATTGGCATTAGCTCTTTGAAAATAAAAATACAGTATAGCAAGCTAAGCACATTTTAAAGACTGCTTCAACCTTTCAAATAAAGATGTATCATGCTGCACAGCAAAGTTGTATAACTTAGTTTTGCAGAGGATATTAGGAATAGAGACAGCATTAGCAATTGCAGTTCTGAGATTTCTTTGGCATATCCAGAAATCTGTATTTTAAGAAAGATATCGAATCCTTTATGCTTTTGAAAATCATGTTCACACTTTGGTATGTGTTTTGGAAGAACTCAAAACCCAGGTGAAATGAAACAATGGAATAAATCACCACCTGGCAAAGCTCTATTGAAGCCATGTACTTTTCCACCTACTGAGGGTATGACCTAGTATTAACAAACACGAAATACACAGATGTTAATCTTCACATGCAGATCGAGCTAAATGAGCATGTGCTTCTGTCATAAACATGGCAATATAACATACACCCATATTAAAGCATAAAACCTTAGAAGAATCTATTGGGAAAAAGGAGAAAGGAAAAACTCAGAGCACAGAGTTAATAGGAAGACTTTACAGCATAATGTTCACATTTATTTTTCCTCTCAAATTCTCATCCAGTTCCTGGCTGACTTAATTTTTCCTAGTGGGAAGCCTTTCCTCCATTACTGCTTTCTTTTGGAACTGATTTGAAGTTCACTAAGTTGAAAAACAAGCTCAAACTTGACAATTCATAAATACTCTCTCAGAGGCATTTCTAGTCCAGTGTGTACTGAACTTTAAGATGTTTGTCAGATGTAAAATTGAAAAAAAGTGGTGATTGAAGTGATGATGGTATTACACACTCTATGGATGTGGTTTCTGCAAAAATAAACACTATACTCTCACCTAAATGAGTGTATATTTCTGACTATACAGGTTGCAGTCGTACAGTGTACCATATGTGGTTAAGAATGCAGTGTTCAGCATAACCTATTTCTATGACCGTCAATCAGCAGCTATGAGTTTCAATGTGTTGCACTTAAATTCTGTGAAATGATATTTAAAAGAAGCCATCCCCTCTGACAGTCTGATTGTTCCTTTTGTCACTGCAGCTATCCTGGAACATGCTGTGTTTGAAGCATGAAAAAGAGGAATCAAAAAACCCACCAAACATTCCGTTCTGAGCAAGGAAATAGACTGTAGGGTTGAAGTTAACTTGATGGAAGGCACACAACAGATGATGTGAAGAGGCATATCTGTTTATGGCACAAGCCTAAGCTCAAGCCAAAAAGAAAGAGTCTAGACCAAATAGAAATATGTCATGACTGCCTCCGTTTTCTGCTCACTTTTTTTAAACTGTATAGCACCCTAAATTATATGCTTAAAAAAAAAGATGAGAATTACTGAAGAGGAAATCATAAAGCATAATGCTTTGAAACACAGTTAAATTAGCTACTTCTCTGCACAATGATTTCATTACTTTCAGCAAGGAACATGAATTCCAGCAAAACTACAGCAGTATCCTATAGCTTGACAAGGTAGTATAGTTACAGATGAAAATGGTAAGAAGGTTCAAAGCCACCTGAGGAAGGGTTTCTTAGCAACATACAGGGTCATGAGCCAAAGGAAGAGAATGTGATATAGTTATTTTTAATGTTACAAACCAAACGAAGACATTAAAGCCTTTAAAACCTATATTTTCCCTAAATGTAACCAGCTTCACTGAAATGCTGTCTCTTCATTACATTTAAAGGTTTTACTGTATCAGTCTTGTAATAATTCACAGCATGTAGAAATGTAAGTAAGAATAAACCTCAAGAATAAGTAACGCGCTGCCAACTAAATCATTTTAGTTTATTGATTATTCTTCACAGAAGAAGCTGCAGAGCAGTGATCAAAGCACTGGCAATTATAAAAGGCTGAATAAAATCTAAATCACGAGGGAGAAATCTCCTCATAATTCATCCAGATAAACCCCCCAAACTGTACAGGTTGAGTTTGTAACATCACGTGGCAGATGAAGGGGGAATTTAGTTTTGTTGAGGACTAGAAACATGAACACTTCTGCAATACCAAGTGGTTGGGAAATTAAGCTTCCTGGAGTCCAACAGTAACAGACATGTGGTCCTTTCCGTTTCCTAAGTTATCCCCATAATGTTCAGTTCTTTCCCCATGACTCTGAAGCCTCAGATACACAAATATCAGCAAACAGCTGCAATGGTTGAAGATGTTTCTGTGTTCTGTTACCATTGACTATTTTCACAGTAAGGTCTGCAGGAGGGAGTAAGTTCTCCTTTGGGTGCACTGTCAGACAGGTTGGTGCAACCCTCCACTGAGGGAGTTTGAATTAATATGGTACTGAAGTATTCAAAGGATGTTTATATTTTCTGTTCTAGTGGTTAATCTGAGGAGGTACTAAGGAAAAGCTGAATAAAACAGATCTGAATGGAATGTAATGAATGCTTGAGTACTGATATCACCAGAATAGAAGGGACCAAAAATAACAGACTGAAAACCAGTTTAAAAAATAACTTTCAACTATTTTAATGCAGATTGTACTGGAAAATACAAAAAGCTTTTAAAAATAAGCTTTTATCTTCCATATTTTGTGCATTTTTTCCCCCCAGCACTGTATTTTGTTATTGCTTCTGAAGTATCTTCTGTTTTTGAAAAGTGGTGAAAGATACACCCCAGGATGCCATTGGCTGTGCTGGACTCTTTCAGGCAGCTCCCTGTCCTTCTTGAGCTGAGGGGCCCAGAACTGGGCACAATACTCCAGACGAGGCCTCACTAGGGCAGAGTAGAGGGGAAGGAGAACCTCCCTCCACTTACTAATGACACCCCTTCCAAATTGCCCCAGCATGGCATTGGCCTTCCTTGCCACAAGAGCACGCTGCTGGCTCATGATCATCCTTCCATCCACCAGCACTCCCAAGTCCCTCTCCCCTTCACTGCTCTCCCCAACCTATACTGATCCATCGAATTGTTCTTTCCCAGGTGCATGACTCTACACTTACCCTGTTGAACTTCATTAAATTTCTCCCTGCCCAACTCTCCAGCCTGTCTAAGTCTCTGTGAATGGCAGCACAACTCTCTGCTGTGGCAACCACTCCACCCAGCTTGGTGTGGTCATCAAACTTGCTGACAGTGCATTCCATGCCCTCATCCAGGTCATTAATGAATACATTGAATAATCCTGGTCCCAGTACTGACCCCTGAGGAACTCCACTAGTTATAGTCTGGATATTACTGAAATCTCTTAAGAACACCGCTCCTTTGATGGACTGCTTTAGATAAGTCCTGAACTTACTGTCTGCATCAAAAGATGTTTCCAAGCCTATTGACTGCTAGAGAAGTACTACAATACCCTTTGCTTGTTCCCTTCCAAGCGGTTTCAGATGCAATAGTGCTTCAGAGAACAAGTATTACAATCTAGGTTTTTCCCAGAAATATTTATGGAATTATTTTACAGTAGTAAGTGTAGTCACTGGGTAGATGTAGTATGAGAAAGGTCAGTGTTCCTGTACAGAGATATAACCCATTCCCAACCTGATCACATAAGCACCTCACATATTTCCGTATCTTAAGGACTGAAGTTCATACCCAATGTTTAACATTTGGAACCTAAAAACGTAGATCAGAATGTCACATCTTCTGTTACAGAATCACTGAATGGTAGGGGTTGAAAGGGTCTGCAGGAGATCATCTTGTCCAATCTTACCACTAGAGCAGGTTGCACAGGAGGATGCCCAGGCAGGTTTTTAATGACTCCAGAAACAGACTCAATCACTTCTCTGAGAAACCTGTTCAGTGCTTTACCACCCTCAAAACAAAGAAGTCCTTCCCCACGTTTAGATGGAGCTTCCTATGTTCAAATTTGTGCCTGCCATCTCTTGTCCTGTTACTGGGCACCACTGAAAAATAACTGGCCCCATCCTCCATACACCCACCCTTTAAATGTTTGTAAGCATTGATAGATCCCTCCTCCAGGCTAAAAAGCCCCAAGTCCCACCGCCATTCTTCATAAGACCAATGTTCTAGTCCTCTAATTATCTTTGTAGCCCTTTTCTGCACCCTCTCAAGCAGTTCCCTGTCTTTCTTGAACTGGGGAGCCTAGAACTGGGCACTACTCCAGATGTTGATGTTAAATTACATAAGTTAAGTTTGAAGAATAAATTCTTCTTAAGGACAAGCAAAGCTAATGTGAAAAGAGTCTAGTGCTACCTGGATGAAAAAAAAGCAAGTACCAGACAAATTAATCCGAGGTCTTCAAAGCTTTCCCAACATTGTCTATCTCTCGACAGAGCACAGAGCAGCAGAAAAACAGATCAGACCTGGAAGCCCACATACACTGTTACTGCAGTACAGCATCTTGTTTAGGGGTTTAAGGTGTCATCCCAGTTGACTGCTTTTAACATAGACTTGAGCAGCAAACACCAAGCTCTGCTTCTCAGCACAACTACAGAACAACAATAGGGGGACTCTCATTCTGCTCAGAAAAATGATATAAGATAACTTTATGCTATGACAAACCAGTGCCTTCCTGAGTCTGTCCATGTGCAAATTTGTGCAAATGTGTGATTTGTATTAAATGCAGGCTGCAGATATTGAGTTTCACAACAAAGCAAATGAGATGCAGCCAACCCGCCAGTTCCTCATCCTAAGTGTGTTTTTCTCCTTGCTACTCTATCTTAAAGATCAAAGAATCATTTTGGTTGGAAAAGACTTTTAAGATCATCAGGTCCAACCATTTATAGCAACATTCTTTCCTCTATCAGCATCAAACCATTTGAACTGGAAAACATATGTGGAATTTGACCAGGATCAAAGCAGACTCTAGGATGGTAAGATGTGAAACAGTGTGGTCAAGTTGATTTTTGCTCAGCAGTCTTTGGGCCACATTTCCTTTGCTTCATTCCTGAAGGCTTGTTAAGCCTGAATTACAGTATTACACTGACACTGTATGCCTTGAAAAGCATTTGTTGTAGCAGAGTCTCAAGGAACTTTCATAGTGCTGCCTTCCTCCAAGAAGTATCTCACTCCCAATGAGAGAAGGTGAGGTCTCTCTGCTCATGGAAGCAGCTGGAGCAAAGCAACTTGTCTCTGATTTCTGCTTGCTTAGGGACTCGCTCCTGAGGGCTGATGACCTGTCCTGAGATCCCCTGGAGAACTGGAAGACTCAGGTCTGGCAGCAACTGCTCCAGGACACTGAGGGGGTTTTGGCTCCAAATACAGCTTCTTCAGTGTCTGGAAAAGTAAAGCAAGAATTTAATAACAGGGGTCACAAATGACCTCGTTTGTAACAGTCCAAACCAAAATTCTGGCTAGCAAACACACTGACATTTTTACTTGTTAAAGTCCCTTCTAGATCTACTTTCTCTAATTCAAACCATCTCTCATTAATCTAAAAATAATCTCAGCATGGATGTTACCAAACATTTTATGCTATTGTTCAACATTAACATTCAGATACATTACTGAGCCTGATGGGTCAAAGCGGATTGAGCTGGGAGCATCTTTGTTTTAAAATTCTTCTTCCTGTCACCACTGGGATAACAAAAAATTGTTTCTCGTTAAAAAATGTTGCATATAACAATTCTACAAACTTTCTTACTGCCTGAACAAAACCTGCAAGTTGTTAATTTTATTGCCTGTCTTCCTGTCATGTGAACTATTTCACACACTTAAGGGGTCCAAATCTGTCAGAGCCAATGAACTAATATGGAAGGTGACTCCAGAAGCTCACATGGTTTACTGCAGTGATTTTGACATCAGAAACATTCCAAGCAGCAAGAAAACAAAGATTTTGAGAAACCTACTGAGGTCATAAATCTACATGATCTCTGGCAGAAACATTAGTGACAAAAGGGTATCCCAGAAAGCAAATCTACATCTGTGCAACAGTGGAAAATTCTAACTGTACAGAGTATTGACTGCACAACAAACATGCTTTAGTAGCTAAATAAGTTGTTGATTTGCTGACATTCATTACCTGAAAAGGAACACACTCAAAGTTCCAGTGAGTCCTTGTAAAAAACCAAAAGGCTTTACTCTAAAGATAGAAAGACAAAAAATACCTGTTAAAAAGGGCTGAACTTTTAATAGCAAGTAAATTTTTTTGTCAAATTCTGGGATTTAATTCAAACTACCACCTTACGTAAAAAAGGATAAACTCTCTTGTCTTAAAGGTTGAAACTTTCATTAGGGACGTATTTTTAAAAATAAAAGTAATTCTTACGAAGAGAAAGCCAAGAGTGGAAGCAGATTTGTAGGATATTTTTCCTTACTTGCAGAAAACTACCTTGGTTATTTCTTTACTTCTACTTTGTTCCTGAAGAGAACAAGGCCACACTATCTTCCACAATCTCCTACCACAGATACAGCCTTTTCCTCTTTGCTCATCAAGCTTAGCACATTCAGGCAGGATTTTTTTTTCCTCACAGGCTGCCTCTGAACATTTTCTCTTGAGCAGATCCCTCTGCATACTGATCTTTGAAGGAGACTAAACAGTTCCTTTCTGTGTTTAATATGTGATCTGAAAAAAAACCTCAGTGTTTCTCAGAATGAATTTAAAAATATTTTAGATGAATGTCAGCCTGAGATTAAAAAAAAGAGGGAGGTGGTTTATATGTGATGCAAACATGATCACTACATCTTATAAGCATTTATAGTCAGCTTGTATGACATGCACAGAACTTTAATTCAGCTTGGCACTGAAAGTCAGATGTAGGCATAACCAAGGTCCTCACAACTGAAATACTGAGTCAGCTAGGTTTCAATTACAGGTGCAAATCAAGCTCAGTTTTAGTCTTCTAGAGCTTCTTTCCCATGACAAAGTCACATTTTCAGATTAAAGCCTATTAGGGAAAAACTGTCAAAACAGCTCCTCTGAGACTTTGCATGCATGATCTCAGTGTGTACAGTGAGACTTAAGAAGGTTAAATGCACCTGAAAAAAAGCTGCAGATGAAATCTTGGTTTAGTCAGTGAATATCAAATGCATCACTTTTAGCATTAAACGAAATGTGTCTGAATATGAAAGCAAGAGAGGACAATGAACTCTCAGACTGCGTGAACTGATATGAAATGAAAGAAAAGGTTCCAGTTCTGCAGAATGAATTGATGATTTGCTTTAGCTATATAAATGGTCCCATGGGTCCCTTCTTTTCCCCCCCTTTCTTCCATTTCTCTGTATCTACTGTGTGTTAACAAAGTCAGAGGTTTTATAGTTCAAGGGTTAGAATCTCAAATTTACTCTAAGTGCTTAAAATGTGCCTTCACTACCTAAACTTCTTACCTACTGAGAAGCACTGGGTGGGGTCGTTTTTAGAATGTTTTCCTTCATTATTTTGTTTTGCTTTTTGCTTTAAGTGTACCTCTCAGATTGAGAATCTTTTCTGTTTTAAATGAACGGAAGCTTTTGTAGCACTAGGCAGAAAAGAAAAGGAGAAAGGAAAAATTACAAATAACTAAGAAAGTAAAATGTCTGTTTTGCATTGTAATGCGTTTTGACATGTATCTCAGATCATCAGTTTGCAAGACTGAAAATTCATTCTGACAATTTTTAGAATTTAATTATGTCTCATATTCAATGAGGAACTACAGTAAAATCAAAAGGCCACACGGAGAATTATGAAATCAAAGTAACCNATGCAAAAGAAGAAAAAACAGATTTTTTTACTGTTCTGCAGGTATGCATAGTGAGATGTGCAACTTGTACACTGAATCTCATTCACCAGTTACTGTATTGTATTTATTTACTTTTAAACTCAGACCTCACCCAGGTATCATGTCTTGTGATAACTAGGTGCTTTGCTCCACCTCTCTGTCACTGGTCCCCTGGAGGTTTTAGACAGGTGTGGGTTGGTCTCTTCTCTCAGGTAACTAATGACAGAATGAGGTGACAGTCTCAAACTGCACCAGTTTAGGCTGGATGTTAGGAAAAAAGTTCTTCATGGAAAGAGTGATTGGCCTTTGGAATGGGCTGCCTGGGGAGGTAGTGGAGTCACCATCCCTGGAAGTGTTTAAAAATAGACTGGATGTGGCACTTGGTGTCGTGGTTAGTTGACTAGATGGTGTTGGGTGGCAGGTTGGACTTGGTGATCTTGAAGGTCTTTTCCAACCTGACTGATTCTGTGATATCTGTAATAACTTATTGCTAAGTCATGCTTCTTGAACTGGCTTATGAACTGCCATGCTTGCCCAGAATCCCCATCCTGCAGCTCTGCAGAGACATAGATAATTGCAATAGAGATGCTTCCTCTGCTTCTACATTACTTTAACAAAATACCTGAAGCATATGCTTAATGTGTAGCTTCCTCACATGAGCAACTAGAAATACAAGGCTGTTGCACAATCACTAACAGGTGCAGAGAAAGAGCACTATAATGGATGGGAAGTATTTTGCACAAGTGGGAAGATATTCCCACAGGAACTTCCTTAGTAAGAAAAGATTAGTTATGTGGAAGACAATGTTCAGTGATTCCTATGGTGGCGAGTCTCTTGTGAAATACAGTACAGGATAGTTACAAATCACAAATTGCATGGCTGTTTCTAAACCATTGTCTGCTCTTTAGCTTCAAGACATGCTTGCAGAGAAGATTAACTTCAGAGTCAATGACATTTGAGAATGGCTTCCATACTTCAGAGATTCATTTGACACCTAATTTTAACTATTTAAAACTTAGATGTCGAGTTTAAGCTACCCTCCTAGGAACATTTTAAAATGGAAACAAAAAGCACCTGTGAGGGGGAAATTTACCTCACCTTAGCAGAGTGTCAGAAAGGCCCTTGAGAAGCTGCTGCTGTTGAGTACCCTTTGGTTGACCTCATGGATCATCCATGGACAGCGCAACCTGATGAAACATAGCTGGAAATGGCCTTACAGGTGTCCATTTAATACACTCAGCTGCAAGCAGATTCTTAGCTAGACTGAGGCTGCTCTGAAACTTCTTCCCTGTACTCAATGGCATTATATTTGTGCTGGATCTTCAGGACAAACTGCTGCTACATTGCTTGTCCATGCAGATGTAGCTCAGGGTGGTGTGATGATTTTTCCAGGGGGTGCTTTTCTTCATTTTCTATTGCAAGAGCACACTCAAACTAATGTGTTAAAAGCATTTTTATTTGCCTAAAGTAAGGTGAAATTAATCCTGGTTTTGCTTTGAAACAGCCTACATTTGCTAACATTTGTCTGTGCTTCAGGGTCCATTTTTTTTTTCTCCTTCTCCTTTTAGCCTGTAGGATTTTTAGAAATGGGACAACTGGAAAGGGCTTAACTGACAGTAGTTTGTTAGGGGAGCTTTCTGCACATTTTTTGTATTTGTGTTGTTGCATTTTGTACTAGGAAAAAAACCCCAAACCTATTGTACAAACCGTAGTACAACTATGAGAAGAAGACTTTTCAGAGGCATAGAATCAACCAGGTTGGA
>WBNM01004345.1:5662-20355 GCA_013399055.1 Ramphastos sulfuratus
TGCTGAGGCTGCACTGATTCCTCTGTCCATGTCACTGACAAAGATGTTAAACAACACTGGTCCCAGCACTGACCCCTGAGGGATGCCACTTGGCACTGGTCTCCAGGTGGACATTGTGCCCTTGATCACCACTCTCTGCGTGCGACCATCCAGCCAATTCCTTATCCAGCAGTGCTCCACCCATCAAGTCCATGTTTTTCCAGCTTGGTGACCAGGATGTCATGTGGGACAGAGTCAAATGCCTTATTCAGGTCCAGGTAGATAACATCAATTGCCCTTCCCTTGTCCACTGTCGCTGTGACTTCATCATAAAAAGCCACTAAATTTGTCAGGCAAGATCTGCCCTTGGTGAAGCCATTGTTGGTTACCACCAATCACCTCTGCTTTGTTTTCCATTTGCCTTAGCAGAGCTTTCAGGAGGATCTGCTCCATGATCTTGCCAGCCACAATAAAACAAGCAAACAAACCCCCCAAGAAATCCAAAACCAAAACCAAATAAACCCAAATAAACGATTTTAGGATTGGTAGAGATTGATAGTATATCCTGCTTCTGATATAAGGGGTGCTAGACAGCATCACTATTAGCATTATGGCAGATTTTAAAGTAATAGCTCTAAATACAACATGGCTTGTGTAATAATGTGTTGGTCAGCTTCTTCTGTCTTCTAAAGAACAGGCATTGGATTACTTCAGATTTGCTTTGCTACAGAAGGGCAGATTTTGAAATGCAGCTTTTAAAGGTCTTGCTTTTCTTTAGAATGGCATTGTGATGGTTTGGAAGTTACCTGCCCCCCCCATACGCAATGTATTCACCCAGACTAGACTCGGCTGGCTGGAAGTTAAGGACTGAAGCTATTTTTACAGCTTAGCACAATTTACAAGCATATATATACACAATATACACAAATATTTACAGTTATATACAAGTTAAAAGTAATACAGGAACACAAAATCCCTCCCAAAACAATCAGATTGCCAGAAGGCTCCCAACCCAAAGCTCCTCCTCCCTCTTTCCCTCCCCTCAGAAATAACCAGATCAATCCCTGCATATCTCACATGATAAATCTGGAGAGATCTGAAGTGAGATGTCAAAAAGACAACAAGGTTAGAGGGTAAAAAAAAACGGTTAGGTCAGATTAAAGAGTTAAGGCAGATGCAACCACACAGACCACCAGAGAGAAGGAGAACAAGTGAGAACTGACTGAGAAGTGTGTGAGAAGTGAGTGTCTTATCTATATTTTGACTAATTGCATTTCTTAGCAGCAGAATGAGTGATATAGGTCACTGTTTTCTCCTCACAGCCAATGATTTAATTTCTCTCAGTAAAGTATTCTAATTAACCTCAAACCAGCATAGACATCTAGATTAGATAGTTGATATTGGAGACTTGTTCCTATAAATAAAGAACCCAACTGCAGAAAAAGCTCAAATGCTCTTTTCCAATTTGACACAACTTTTTCTTTTCTCCCTTGTCAAAAGGAGAGGTAAGAGCTAATTTTATCATATTATTTATCACATTTTTATTACTAATCTTAAAAATTAAAAAATAAAATTTTACCTCTCTTTACATCTTCAGGAATTAAAATTCAGGGTTTTATCTGGAAAAAAATGGCTGACAGTCCCAGGTATTGAAGGGAGAAAAAAGCAATTCGAGCTAGTATGGGCTATACACACTCAGAGGAAAGGAAGAAAAGCTAACATTCAAGACTTACTTCAAGGATGACTGTGAACAGCAAGTGAGATACAGCCTATGTTGAAGTGTGGCTGGAAAAAGGCCATACCTCTTGCTGCTGAGGTTCTTAGCTGACACACTGGAGGGCAGGGATGCCATCCAGAAGGACCTTGACAAGCTGGAGAGGTGGGCCCAAGCCAACCTCATGAAGTTCAACAATACCAAGTGTAAGGTCCTGCAGCTGGGTCAGGGCAATCCCAAGCACTGATATAGACTGGGCAGGGCTGAGAACAGCCCTGAAGAAAGAGCCTTGGGGGTACTGGTGGACGAGAAGCTCAACATGAGCCATCAGTGTGCTCTTGTAGCCCAGGGAGCCAACTGTATCCTGGGCTGCAGCAAGAGAAGTATAGCCAGCAGATCAAGAGAAGTGATTGTCCCCCTCTACTTCATTCTGGTGAGACCTCACTCAGAGTACTGTGTCCAGTTCTGGATCCCCTAATAGGAGAAGGATATATATGTGCTGGAATGTGTCCAGAGAAGGGCCACCAGGGTGGTCAGAGGGCTGGAGCACCTCCCATACGAAGACGGAGAGTTGGGGCTGTTCAGTCTGGAGAAGAGGAGGCTCTGAGGTGACCTTATTGTGACCTTCCAGTATCTGAAGGGGGCCTGCAGGAAAGCTGAGGAGGGACTTTTTAGGATGTCAGGTAGTGATAGGACTAGAATGAATGGAGCAAAATTATAAATGGGTAGATTCTAATAGGATGTTAGGAAAAAGTTCTTTATCATGAGGGTGGTGAGGCACTGGAAGAGGTTGCCCAGGGAGGAGGTGAAAGCCACATCCCTGAAGGTCTTTAAAGGCAGGCTGGATGGGGGTCTGAGCAACCTCATCTAGTGTGAGGTGCCCCTGCTCATGGCAGAGGGGTTGGAACTAGATAATACTTGAGGTCCCTTCAAGCCCTGGCAATTTTATGATTCTATGATTTGAATATTTCTCTAACCATTCATATTAAAAAGAAAAATCATTCCTCCACTTAAAATGAAAATCTAAATGGAGCAATTATTTTATTCTGAGTCCCAAAAGAGCAAATAAGCTTCCTTTGCAAACTAATATGAACTCTGTAATTTAAATACCTTGTCGAATGAGTGAAACATGCTTTGAATTCTTCCACAGTATGCTTGTTACAGGTTTGTAAATTACAGTCTAGGTGGGGAAAAAAAAAAGAAATGTCAATAGCAGAGTTCTCAGATTGGTGAGGGAGAGATGTAATATACTAAAAGTTTAAAAGGCTTTGGAAATGTAGCTCTAATTAAGTGAATCTTCATTTGAATGAAGGATAATCTTTATTTATTTGCTCTTTTGTACTTTGAATATTCTCATATAATTACCACACTCACTTAAAAACCACGAAAGAAGTCTTTCAAGAAAGAACACAAAAATCTGTATAATATTGACAGTATAGCTACAGTGATCACATGGAAATCTGCTAGGCAGCCCTTTGCTTTTTAAATGACATTTTCTTCAATTAATTTTGAGAAAGAACATTGCTTTTCTTCTGGCATAAATCTTCTCTATTCTTCAGATCCACAGGAAAAAAAAAGGAAATATTACAGGGAAAATAATAAACAAGATCATAGAATCATAGAATGGTAAAGTTGGAAGGGACCTCAAGGATCACCTATTTGCAACCCCCTGCCATAGGCAGGGACACCTCCTACTACAACNCCCCAGGTCCTTTTTCTCAGGGCTGCTGATGTCTGAAACAATGTAAGTAATCCACATTGTGATGGGGATTTGCATATAAAGGAGTATTTTATTTCCACTCACAGTGCTAAAAGTTCAACTAACACAGTACTGCTAAAAACTATGTTTTCCAAAACCCAGGAAAATATAGCAGTGTCTAACTGGTTATCCTTTTATTGATTTGCAAAATCCTTAGATCTCACTTTCCCAAAATGAAAATCAGATAACCCAGAAGAAATAGAAACGGAAATTTAAAAGTTTGTGGTTTCTTGTCATTAGAAGACCCTTGCTGTGCTCTACAGTGGTAGCAAGTAGTGATTCCTCTCTGCCTCAGAGTTAATATAACAAATCCTTTGTTTTGTAAAAGTTGATTTCTTAGTAGATGTTACCTCAGATGGAAGGAATCTGTGTGAAGAAAATATTCCCAGGGTGATAATGGCTCAGCTTGCCTTAAAAAGTAAGCAGGTCCAGATATCCAAATATTCAGAGAATGGGAGCTATAGAGCTTGAGAATCAAATAGCATTTTAAAATTTTTTATGTGCCATGGATATATTTTTCATGAGAATTTTTCACTGCCTGGAAGAAGGATAATCAAGATAGTATCCTTTAGAAAGAAACATTAATGGGTTATTATGTGCAGTCTTGAACAGCTGGTACTGAGTAATTTTGACAGTTTTAGAGAAATAGAGGGGAGTGTTTTGAAATTCAAGTATTTCTACAGAGAAAACTGGTTTTTTTCCACAGGCTTTTATGCTTTCTTGAGCATTTCTTTCAGTGTAGACCACACTGCTACAGACTCATGATATTTAGGTCTATTTGGATTTAGTGATGGTGTAATAACTTGCTGTTCTTATGAGGTCTTCAAAAATGCATGAAACTTGTTTAGAAGCTACTGTTTGTTCTATTTTTAAATTCCTTAGCAAGGAAAACAGTACTCTGTTTCATATTCTTATGCACAGTCTAGAGATGCCTTTATTATAAAAACATTTACCAAGAATTTAGACTCATTTTTAGCATCACACAACTTCTTGGCTTTGTAAGGTTCACCTAAGTTTTAATATTATTTCCTTTTATATTGTCATGCTTCTCTTAGTGTGCAAAGGGGAGGAACAACTTATTAACAGCTTTCTCTATGCTCCCACTGGTCATTGATTTAGTTTGGTGGAGACAAGAATTTCATAGCCTCTAGGCAGAGAGAAAATTTAACAACTAATTTTATTCTTCTATATTCAGTCCAGCTAGGATGGAGATAACCTCCTGTAAAAGATCTCATAACGTTGGACTTCATATCTGCAGCTGTGAAGGTGTTAATAACACACCAACATACTGGCTACTGCTGAGCTGTGCTCCCACAGCATTAAGGCTTCCTCTCTGACATGATTCACTCTTAAAAGCCCAGTAGAGTGGTGATGGGCAAGAGTTTGAGAGGCAATGTACCCAGGATGGCTAACCCAAACTGACCAAAGGGATATTCTGTATCATATGATGTCATGCTCAGCAAGAAAAGCTAAGGAGAAGGAGGAAGAAGGGTTATCAAGATGTTCATCTTCAGGGAAAAAGGGACAAAAAAAAAAACCTCATAGGTAGTGAGACTGTACTTCCATGGAAGTGGCTGGACACTGTAGAAGGAAAGTAGAGAATAAATATTTTTGCTTTTCTTTTATTTTTTCTTTGTCTTTTTTTCTTTTTTCTTTCTTTTTTCTTCTTTCTTTTCTTTTTTCTTTTTTCCTTTTTTTCTCCTTTTTCTTTTTCTCTCTTTTTATTTTTCTTTTTTTTCTTTTTTTCATTTTTTCTTTTTTCTTTTTTCCCTCTTTCTTCTTTTTTTCTCTTTTTTCCCTGCTTTTTTCCCTTTTTTAATTTTTCCCCCTCTATTTTCTTTTTTTCTTTTTTTTTTTCACTTGGTCTTACCTTTTCTTTATTGAACTGATTTATCTTAGCTCATGAGTTTCTCATCTTATTTTCTCCCCCTGCCATGCTGAGAAAGAGGAGTGAGAAAGCATATTGGTGAGCACCTGGCAGCCATCCCAGGTTAATCCACCATATCCTCCCATGCCAGTCCATTGTATGTCCTAATCTTGGACATATAATGTGTTGTAAGAGATGGAGTAGGCTAGTTATACACCTATGTCGTAGGCAAGTTTAGGGTACAGCAGAAGGGCCTTTCATTCTGAAGACTGTCAAGACATTCTGATGTTCACTGCATCATCAGGTATAGAATCATAGAATCATAGAATGGTAAGGTTGGAAGGAGACCTCAAGGATCATCTAGTTCCAACCCCCTGCCATAGGCAGGGACACCTTCCACTAGCACAGGTCACTCAAGGCCTCGTCCAACCTGGCCTTGAACACCTCCAGGGAGNTATGATTTAGGCTAGTAGCCTAGGGGTATGTGCAAGCCATCTAGGTTCTCAGAATTTTGGAGAAAACACAGCACATTAGAAACCATGGTGGCATTCATTCTGGACTGTTACTAAGTCATGAAGAGAAAAAAAAAAAATCAACTCACTTTTGCCTGGGAACTTCATAGATGCCATTCATAATGATCCAGCTTGGTCCTGTAGTCTTGCAAAAAGTATTAAGCCTGAGAGTAGCTTTTAAAAAGGCTTGTGTTGCATCCCTTCCTTGTTTCAACTAGTGTCTTTACCTCCATGTTGCAAGAGATATCTTTCACTTTGGAAATGGAACTAATATTTGAAACTAATATTCCTATTATACTTGACTAAAGCTCTGCCTCTAAGTGGCATGGGAATTGAATTAGACTCACCTTATGTTAACAGTTCTTGTATTCTGGGGTATTTAATTAAATAACTAAGCTCTTGTTAACTACAAGCACAGTGAATCCAAGTTGACTTAAGGTATAGATTCAAGACACAGTAGCTAAATGTTCGTGTTTGCATAACTTCACTCAGTGGTATGATTTACTTTCCTTTAGACTGCAAATAAGAATGAATTAAACAAAATTGCAGGCATTTTGGTCCTAAATTACTGTTTCTGTGCAAGAGTTTGTCATAGCTTAAGCCACATAAAAGTTGAACCAGGTCATTTTTCTTCAGCGTCTCTACCTAGGCAAGGTTTAAGTGATTGTTCTTGGTAAGCATTTCATCACATGATAAAACTCATGTTGTGATTAGGGTGGATGTAGTCATTTATCTTCTAGTGACAGCTTCAAACAAAAGGAAAATAACTGAAGCTATTGTAATGGTACAGTTACTTTCAAGCTTTTGAGTATATTGATAGCCATCCTGTTACTTCTCCTATACAGCATTTTTGCCATCATGATAATTAGAGTTTTTATAACCTGTCATTGGCTTTTATACTTAAAGTGCCCTCTTGAAATGTTTGTGGTTTTCATCTGTTTTTCTCATGATAGCTTTTACAATGTACCTGAAAAAAATGGCAGGAAATAGTAGGACCTGTTTTCTTAAAAGGAGTCTTGTATTTTTCACATACATATCAAATCATAATTTCACTGACCAGAAAAAAAAACAACACAACAAACAGACAAACAACAAAAACAAAACACAACCCCAAACTTAAAGCTCTTTCTTTTTCAGTTTTAATAAACATTTTCTTCATATGTATGTTTTTGGGGATCTATCTGGTTAAAATGCAGAACAGCAGACCAGCTGCAAAGATTCTTGTATAAAATAAGAAGGCATAAAATAATTTTCTGAACACAAGAAAATGAAGCAAATAATTTTTCACAAACTGTCTCAAAAGTCAGACAGCTATAGGATGGAAACATTTATCTAGTGAGTTTTCAAATAAAACTTACCTTAGCACAAGCTGCTGGTTAGAAGTATTGATAGTTTTGCCAGAGACAAAGTGCCAAAAAAGACTAGATAGTAAAAGTGGACATGAATTTGATTCATCAGTCAGGTAACTAAGAAATCCTTGTTCTGTTTATGTTGTTTAAGCAGACATGACAAAAACTGCCTTTTGCCTGCTACTCACAGTTAAATGAAATCTCTGACACAGCAGAGGCCTGGCTTTCCATTTTCTTGGTCAATACCACTGGATAAATACAAAGATTGTCCTGATTTACTTCAGCTATAAACTATCAGAAATTAACCATTCTTCCCTCCTCAAAGAAGAAAATTCAGCTTAACAGTGTGGTGATTTGGCCCCAGTTGTCAGATGCCACCAAAGCCACCCTGTCACTCCCCTTCTTAGATGGACAGGGAGAAGGAAAATACAATAAAAGACCTGTGGGTCAAGACAGAAGCAATTTAATGCAACAAAAACAAAAACAAAGGCCACATGGAAGTAAGAGCAAACATAAAAGCTCAACATGAGCCTGCAGTGTGCATATGCAACCCAGACAGCCAACCAAGTCCTGGGCTGAAGCAAGAGCAGTGTGGCCAGCAGGGCAAGGGAGGGGGTTCTGCCCCTTTANTCTACTTCCCTTTAGCAGTTATGTCCAGCTGCTTTCCGGGTTGTAGGGTTTCAATACACATAGGGGTTGCTCCAGACAGACACCATCAACAAATGTCCCCCACACTTCCTACTTTCACTTAGCTTTTATGTTTGACCTAACGTCATATAGTGTGGAATACTTCTTTGGTCAGTTTGGGTCAGCTGCCCCAGCCGTGTCCCTTCCCAAGATTTTGGCTGTCCTTTAGCCTACTGTTGGGGTGGGTGGGGCTTGAGTGATGTTAATATAACTCCTCTTTGACAACGTGGCAGTCAAATTGATTCACTGCTGCCCAGAAATAGAGTTCAACAAATATTTCACAAAGCTGCTCTCTCAGTTTCTGCAATATCTGTGTCTAGCTGCAGTTTCCCAGCATTAGTACATTATTTGTGTGCTTGACCACTGCCTTTTAAGTGACTGCTATTTGGGTTGTCCATGATGTCATGCATGCACCATGAGAACTTGTGAATAAACAGATAAATCTCATGCTATAGAAGAAATGCTGTAGTCAATGAGGGAATTGACTTAGACTCACCTTATGTTAACAGTTCTTGTATTCTGGGGTATTTAATTAAATAACTAAGCTCTTGTTAACTACAAGCACAGTGAATCCAAGTTGACTTACTTGCCCACAAAGTTTGCCTTCCTTGTGTTGTTACACAGCAACTACTTGAACACTGACTTTATAGTTTATCAGAGTACATTTTACAATTTTAGGCCATTTTAACCTCTTTACAGAGAGATTTTTGCCCATTTGGTTGGGCATAAAATACTTTCAAGACACAGATAACCTCAGTCAGAATCCATTGAACTTCGCATAAGGAGTTTAGAGGGAAAGTAAACTCTTCTACATTTGTACTTTGGCTTCCATCTTTACATATTGTTTATCTGATGGCATTCATGCTAGAATCTGAAAAAAAAATGAAAATAGTAACAAAGCATTCTAATATGCATCTTGAGGAAAATATTCCTGAAGTTTCTCCAGCATTTCTAGCTATCCAAGCTAGATACAGAAGTGAGAACATAACTGTCTCTTTAAAGCAATATATTACATCAGATAGCTTACATTCTACAGTTTATGATGCAGAAAACATCCTTTGTGGCACTGGCAGTAAAGCATCCTTAGTGATGCTGACAGTAAAGCCCACTAAAAAAACTTTTTTTTTTTTCATAAAATATCTTATTTATGTCTGATATGCCATGGAACTGTTGTTTATGAGAATCTCCCTTTTATAAATCCCAGCAATGAACCATTTATTTTCTTAATAATTTGTAATCATTTGCCTTTACATCAAATACATACTCTTACATTTCTTTTATATATCTAAACTTCAGCATTTTTCATTTTTTGGATATTTTTATTACTTTTCATATACTTCCATATACTTTCAGTATGTTTGGTATCTTCTGTTCTTAAAAGAACATCAGTAATATTTGACATTAGGCTACTGTCAGACTACTGTAGAGATAGAAAGAGGCAAGTTACTGGACAGATAAAAAAATATATATGTATACAGAATCTTTATGGATTGCAGACCATGTAGCATAAACTTTATTAAATAAATCTACACCTTACCTGGAAATATTAACAATCCAGTTTTATTTTTCCTTCTTTCATATGTATCAAAGGAAAGCAATTTTAAAAAAAAAACAACTATGCCCGTTTAATATTATAAACAGTCTTTAATAGGAAAATACTAATCAGGACAGAAGAAAAATTGTATTATTGGCAAACATTATAGTAATATGCAGTTTAAACTCTCCAGTACAAAGCTCTGGATCTGGATGCACACTCCTAAGACTGTAAGGATACAACACCAAAACTGTTGCTTCAGTTTCATATGCATATTCTAACCTGCCTTTTATGAATAACAGATAAGATCAATTTGACCTTGCACTGTCAATATATCACTAACTGGATTCAAAACTGAAGTGGTTTATCCACAATATTGAAAAAGTATATGGAATGTATTGTAATGTTTATGCTTGTTAAATGTATTTGTTCTCTACTCTTATGAATGTGAAAACTGAGTGAGGGATGAAAAGAGGAATATTTAAATTGCCTAGAAGTCTCATCCAACTTCTCTTTAAATCTATACTTCAGAGATGTTAATGCCAAAAGCTGTTATGTATGTATAACAGTACATACGTATAACAGTAATACAGATTTATCCATTCAGAAAACATTAAAAATGTGAGTGCAAAGCTGAGCTTTAGATTAGTTACTTATTCAAGACAGCAGTTTCTGTAAGATGTTTTCCCTGATGCCAATATTTTAACAACAAAAGTGAAAGGATAACGAATTGATCTTTAAAGTGGTGATTGAAACAACTGATTCTATAGATATAAAGCAACAAGAGTTTTTTTTCCTCTACTTTTAGTGGTACATAAATCAATGAGTCTTCCAGAGACAGATCCAGGCTTTTTTTCCCCCTCACAATTAGAAAATTCTTTATATATAAAGTGATTCCCTTAAAATATGAGATATTTGACTGACTAACATATTAGCACAGCCCCCCAAAATATTGCGGTCTTACTTGTGATATATCTAAACAATACGATTGAAATTGGTCATTCCCAGTTAATAAAAAACTGTCCCTCGAGGATGTAAAACTGAAAATGAACTCAATGCATTAACTTTAAAATTGCTGTCTGGAGACTCTATGACTATGGGAGGAGTTCAACAAAATACTTCCACGGATTTATTATTTTTTCTTAGGGAAGAATCAAATTTGGTGGTATCCAATCATTCTGCAAGTTAACTACGGATTTCCTGAGGTGGTGAAATAACTGCTAATAGCATTTAATGTGAAGAAATTGAACCTATATGGAAATAGTCTAGAATTTGTCTCTTAGAAGTCATCTTTGTCAAATTGTATTCTTAAAATGGAAATTGTGTTTTATTGAAGAAGAAATTCTTTGGGTGCCTTCTGTTTTTTTTTTTTTTTTTTCCTTCACATTGTATTGAAAGAAAATGTCAGATGCTTTTTAGCCCCAGCAGCAGAATGAGATTTTATGGTCTGTTCACCACATGAACTGTTTTCCTGAAGGTTTTAATTCCAGGAAGAGTAATTCAGTTTTGATGGGCAAGTTGATAAGAACACGAGGGAAATAATTTTGTTGATCTTCCAGTACAGATGAGTAGATTGTCATTTTAAAAATAAATATTAGAAATGAAAGCAGTTAACTATAGTCCACAAAGGACACAGCAAGCCATGACCAGTGCAACTTATTAGACAAATATCTGCCAGAACTACAAGTATCTATATTTCATAGAATAAAGTAGAATAGAATAGAATAGAATAGAATAGAATAGAATAGAATAGAATAGAATAGAATAGAATAGAATAGAATAGAATAGAATAGAATAGTAAGGTTGGAAGCAACCTCAAGGATCATCTAGTTCCAACCCCCTGCCATAGGCAGGGACACCTCCCACTAGCACAGGTCACTCAAGGCCTCCTCCAACCTGGCCTTGAACACCTCCAGGGAGGGAGCAGCCACAACCTCCCTGGGCAACCTGTGCCAGTGTCTCACCACCCTCACTGCAAACAACTTCCTCCTAACATCCACTTTCAATCTCCCCTCTGCCACTTCAAACCCATTGCCCCTTGTCCTGGCATTGCAAGACCTTGTCAATAGTCCCTCCCCAGCCTTCCTGTAGCCCCCTTCAGATACTGGAAGGCTACTCTAAGGTCTCCTGGAAGCCTTCTCTTCTCCAGGCTGCAGAGCCCCAACTCTCTCAGCCTGTCCTCACAGCAGAGCTGCTGCAGCCCTCTCAGCATCTTGGTGGCCTCCTCTGCACTGGCTCCAACACTTCCATGTCCTTCCTGTGCTGGGGGCTCCAGAACTGCACACAGGACTCCAGGTGGGGTCTGAGGAGAGCAGAGCAAAGGGGCAGAATCCCCTCCCTTGCCCTGCTGCCCACACTGCTCTTGCTGCAGCCCAGCACACAGTTGCTGTCTGGGCTGCACTCACACTGCAGGCTCATGTTGAACTTTTCATCAACCCAGACCCCCAGGTCCTTTTCCTCAGGGCTGCTCTCAGACATTCCCCATCCAGCCTGGAGTTGTGCTTGGGATTGTGCCTACCCAGGTGCAGGACCTTACACTTGACCTTGTTGAATTTCATGAGGTTGGCCTGGGCCCACCTCTCCAGCCTGTCCAGGTCCCTCTGGATGGATCCCTGCCCTCTAGCAAGTCGACTGTGCCACACAGCTTGGTGTCATCTGCAAACTTGCTGAGGGTGCACTGATTCCTCTGTCCATGTCACTGACAAAGATGTTAAACAACATTGGTCCCAGCACTGACCCTTGAGGGACACCACTTGTCACTGGTCTCCAGGTGGACGTTGTGCCCTTGATCACCACTCTCTGTGTGCGACCATCCAGCCAATTCCTTATCCAGCAGTGCTCCACCCATCAAGTCCATGTTTTTCCAGCTTGGTGACCAGGATGTCATGTGGGACAGAGTCAAATGCCTATATTCATAAACATAAAGAGAGTTTAGTATTAACAGAAGACTATGATATTTTGAAGGTGCAGTCTGAAAAGTAAACTGGATTTTGACATTAAAAATCAAAGGTTGTCTCAAACTAACTTTTAGACAGAATCAGTTTTTAGTCCCTCAAGTAGTTGGCTTTGGAGCTGCATCCTCTTTTTCAGTTGCAAAGTGGCAAGGCAGCAAGTATTTAGACTTCTGTGCTTGTGAACTACAGTAAGGCAACAGATTCATCTGATTATGTTGCATCTTTTCTTGCAGCTTGATTGCACTCATCTTCAAAGCATGGTTTTGAATCTTGAAGCAAGTAATAAACATTTGTCTACAGTTTCATCCTTATTACTTTCTACTTTGACTTATCAGTCATGTTCAGTCATCTTCATGTTCTGTACATCCCGCTGATATCCTCCAGAGATTGTCCAGCAGTTTCAGTGGATTAATGTAGTAATTAATGCTCTACAGCCCCAATTGGTTTTCCATATTTATTTTTAATTTTCACAGTCTATGGTGCAAGATTATTGGGTTTTGGTTTTTTGCTTTTTTTTTTTTAAATGCATGCACTTTCTTAAGTATTAAATCTATTCAGATTATCTTCTTTGCTGCTAGCTGATAAGGTGTAATAGTGTTACTAAAATAATACTTTTTTTTTTCTTTTTCATGAGCTTGTTCACTTAAAAACTTCTACAGGGATTAGCTCTAACTCCAACCATTTGCTTACATGGTGCTGTAAGAGAACAGAAGGTCGAAGAAAGAGGAAGAATTCAGAAGAAAAAAACCCTAGAAAACCTAGCTATAAGAGCATAGGGCGATCCTGTCTGTGTAAAGGTAAGTTCCAGTTATAATAAATAGGGCAACTTTTTCCCTAAAGGCTTTTTTCATTTTACTTTTGCACCTTTGCCCTAACCGAAACCTTCTTCTCTTTTTTTTCCAAAGGGTCTGCTACTTAATCTTCTCATTTCTTCATTAAACTTTTTGCTTCAGCAATATCCAATACTGCCAGGAATTTAAACTTTTCCTTCTGTTGACTATGGTTCTTATCCCTGTTGACAGTTCTAAAAGATAGCCTGAGAAGTGCAATCAAACTTGAACAAAAGCATGATCTGGACCTTGACCTTTGCAAATTCAGATTTTAACACAACACTTCTCTTTTTCCCATGTAAAGACAAATGAACAGAGCAGCCCTTATGCAAGACTGAGTATCTGCCTCTACTCACCACAATGTCTTCTCTTACAATCAAAAGATATGCACATGTTTATGACAGGACGACAAACTTAACCCTAATATGATTGTTTGCTAAGGTTATGTCTTGAAAAACAGGAAGGAGAAGCACAACAAGAAGATTCTAATACTGGTAGGCTTGTTTCTAAGAAATTTTAAGACAGATCAGAATGATCTAAGTCCACAATTTCACCTTTGTTTCTGTCTCTTCAGCTATCCCAAACCAACTAGAAGATTACACAGTTCCAGTGTCTGAGGAAGCTGGGTTAAATATACACAAAGGTTTCAGAGATCACATATTTGATGCTTGCAGATTAGTTGTGTTCCAATAAAATCAATACACTAAGTACTGCACTCTTAAATGTACTCAGGACTCAGCTCTGGAAAATCTAGTCCCCTTGAAACTCAGATGTTAGTATTAGGGCATGATACCAGGTGCGTAGGGCAAAAGACTAGATACTGGTTAATCAACCACATACAGAACTGTTTATAGTATGAATTTGTTATGTGCATTCCCAGAGAGTTCCTATGCACACTTCAATAATTAAATGCCTTTATAGGATAAAATCACATAGAATCATTCCCCTTGGAATGTGTCACAGAGAAAAAAACCCATTAATTTTGCATTGTTTAAACCAAGAATAATTTTGAAATGGTTTATTAGTTTTCTAATGACATGTCATTAATCAGAAATTAATGAACTATACATGCAGTATGAACATTGTTAATACAGGAGATAAAGCAGAACATTTACAAAATATTAATAAATGCATGCAAATTTCTAAATATGTCTCTACAACTAATCTCATGGAGTTTACATCAAACATGCACACAGTTTTACACACACAATCCCTCCCTAGCAGCACATGTGGGTTACAATTAACCTCTGCCTTACTTTCACCCACATCCTGCAGTTTTGACTACTGTCACCTCACGAGGGTCCATGTTGCTCCCTGCAGATGGCAAGGTTACAGCCATGAGCTCACTTGCACCCCACGAGGTTCCTGCTTGTGGTAGCCTGTGCTGCTGTCTCCCTAATAGAGAGCGGGCAGCTTATGACATTGTCCTGGAAGGCTAATAGACCTAAAACATGTCCTGGCTTGTACCACCCTTCTGCTGATGGGGGAAGCAAGGATGGGAGGAAAAC
>WBNM01004347.1:0-15839 GCA_013399055.1 Ramphastos sulfuratus
GCCTTCTCCTTTCCAGACTAAACCACCTCAGGTTGGAAAAGACCCTCAGGGTCACCAAGTCCAACTGATAACCTTACTCTACAAGGTTCACCCTAAATCATATCCCCAAGCACCGCATTCAAACCATAGAATGGTTTGGGTTGGAAGGGACCTCCAAAGCTAATCTAGTGCAACCCCTTCTGCACTCAGCAGGGACATCCTCCGCTAGATCAGGTTGCTCAGAGCCCTGTCAGAGCCTCACCTTGAATATCTCCAGGGATGTGGCCCCAACCACCTCCCTGGGCAACCTGTTGCAGTGTTCCACCACATCATTCCCTTCAGCTATCATGCTCACACATGAAGACCAGAGCTGGGGCACTGCTACCCCCAGCCCATCATGTTTAGGTCTTTGAGAGTGGGGGAATTTTCCAGTGGTCCAGCCAAGTGAACGCTTCTGAGGACAGAGAAGATGCACAGCGCCTGTTCGTATGCGCAGAGGAGATGATCTAAAAGTTTCCTGTTACTGTAGTGGAGCTACTAAATGTAAATTGACAGAATGTGAAGAATATTATCATGGAAACATCAGTGAGCAGAGCAGCCTGTGGGAAAACATCACAGGAAAAGGAAAAAAGAGTTCCTTTCCACATTTGGAAATTTGGATGAAGTGCTAAGCTGCAGGGGTTGGATCTTGAACTAAATGTCAGTGCTGCAGGGTCAGTGACCTTACCTCTGCAGTACTTTATTGGTAGTGTGATAGATAATTTATAGCTTTAAAAAATGCTGGAAAGACATATTCTTTCGGGGAACATATGGTTTGGATTTGCACTGTGGCCATTACTTTTGCTTCTGACAATCTCTCAGAGCTCTCTATAAATCGGTTATTAAATTGCTGCTCGTTAACAGACCTGCAATAATTCCATTATTCCATGGCATTGCTGTCACGTGGGCACCTAAGCCCCAAACTCTTCGTCCAGGAGTTCACTTTGACCCCAGCTTTAATTTTAAACACAGTCAGAGAAGTGATGAAGCTTCCACACTGCAGCTTGAATTCCTTCTAATAGCAGCCTTTTGTTTATTTCCTTCCTCTCAGGAAAATCGACACTGACAGCCTATTGGCAGGGTTAAAACAATCCTGTTATTACAAGCATTTAATCACAATAAAAAAGAAATATTTTTTTTTCTTTTTCTTTGGAAAAAAAAAAATAATATTCCTTTGAAGAATTACTGCCTGATTACCTCACAATATCTTTATCTCTTAGCTAGTCCCTGCCAGGCTTGTGGTTCATGCCTCTATCTGTAAAGAATGTAAATTTTTTTCCCCCCATTATAAGTGGTTTTTTAATTTTCTTTTTTTTTTACAGTGGCTGTGAAGTTTTTTCCTATTTCTGACACTCTTGCAAAGATCTCCAACAGTGATTTCTCATGGGACATGGGGTTTAATTATTGCCATAATTTGCTCTGACATTAAAACAATCTGTGAGCTTGTGCCTAGTGTTTGACTGAGTGTGGCCACATAAGCAATAACCTGACATTTCCTTCATGTCCAGCAGGACTAATGAGCTTCTCCTCCCCCTCTACTCTGCCCTGCTGAGACTACACCTGCAATACTGTGTCCAGTTTCAGGCTCACTGATGCAGGAGAGACGGGGACCTGCTGGAGAGGCTCCAACAGAGAGCTACCAGGATGACTGGGAGACTTGAACATCTCTGCTATGAAGACAGACTGAGAGCCCTGGGGCTGTTTAGTCTGCAGAAGAGAAGGCTGAGAGAGGATCTGATCAGCATCTATAGATGTCTGAGGAGTGTCAGGGTGAAGGTGTTGGTCTCTTTTTGGTGGTGCCCAGTGGTAGGACAAGGAGCAAGAGGTATAAGCTGGAACACAGGAGGTTCTATCTCAGCATGAAGAAGGACCTCAGAGAGCTGCTTGAGAGAGTCCAGCACAGAGCCCCCAAGCTGCTGCAGGCAGTGGAACATCTCCTGTGAGGCCAGGCTGAGGGAGCTGGGGCTGGGAGCTCGGAGCAGAGGAGCCTGAGGGCTGCTCTCATTCATGCTGCTAAAGATGTGCAGGGCAGTGTCAGGAGGACAGAGCCAGGCTCTGCTCAGGGATGTCCAGTGACAGGACAAGAGGCACTGGGTGCAAGCTGGAGCAGAGGAGGTGCCATGGGGACAGAAAGGAAAACTTTTTCCCTCTGAGGGTGCCAGAGGCCTGGAACAGGCTGCCCCGGGGGTTTGTGGAGTCTCCCTCTCTGGAGACATTCCAAATCCACCTGGATGTGTTCCTGTGTGGCCTGCCCTGGGTGATCCTGCTCTGGCAGGGGGGCTGGACTGGATGATCTCTGGAGGTCCCTTCCAACCCCTAAAATTCTGTGATTCACATTGACAACACTGAGTTCCTGTGCTCTGGAAGAAATTAGTGCATCACCTGCTCCTCTATAGGTCACTGGGGTTTTGCCACCAACTTGCATGAGAGAAGAATCAGGTTCTAGGTAAGAAACAGCTGAAAGGGCTACTTTTTGCATGTTTTTCTTTGCTGAAAGCTGATTTTTAAATGAGATTCAGGGAAAATCACACAAAAGCTTTTGTTTCTTTCATTATTCTGTCCTGGGAGCAAAGGGTCACTGCTGCAATGCTATGTCTGCTAGATACTGCCAAGGTTTCTCATTAAGCAGGATCACTTGGGAACCTTCCAAACACTAATCCTTTTATATTTGAGATAATGACATTTTCAGTCAAGCCATGTGTAACTTCTGCCAAACCCAAGCGATGCAAAGACAACTCCTCTTTGGTTGTATTGGCAGGACCTGTGGCAGGTGTCCTCCACAGCTTTGGTCCCCTGAGAAGTTGCTCTGGGGTCCTTCCTCCTGGAGCATTTTGAGGTTCCCTTTTGACTTTGAGCCTGGGTTTCCTCTCCAGAACTAGCCAGGATTGCCTGGAAATGGTGTACATCTGAGTCTCATCCCAGCAGGAGAAACACTCCTGGGGTCCCACACTGCAGAGGAAGGATTTATCATTGCCTATTCCCATTATACTGCCTCTGCTCATGTTTTTGACAGCCCTCAACAAAACACCTGGCAAATCTTCAATCTTGCCATTGTCTGCAGTGCATCTTTCAGCTGCAGCCCCTTGCTTTTTGCTTTTTGAAAATCAAGGTGATGTGGCTGCTCTCCTGTCGCCAAGCCAGGAGTTAACTCTGACTTCACCTGTGCACCAAACACACTGAAAGCACAGAATCACTCCTCCTCTGGCCATCAGAGACCAACCATTCCCCACCAGCACAGAAGGAAAACAAGGATGGTCTGCTCCAACCTTTGACAGCGCTGTGCCTGCTATTAGTAATAAAAATGCTTTGCACACACAAATTGCCTTTGGTGCACAGATCCCTGTGTGCATTACAGAGGTTGAATTATCATTATCCTTGCTTTACAAATGGCCTGCCACTGCCACAATGAAAACCATTATATCATTGTTCCTTCAGACAGAGCTTTTTAACCACCAGTGGCCAGGGCTGAGCTCAAGATTCGACTCCCACACAAGTACCAAACTTTCCTTGAGCCCTCCTTATTGTCCCCTGGTGACACTTTCATGGAAGTAATTGTGATGAACGTGAACACGTTGCTGAGTGCTGCATATTTGTAAGAGAACAGCTCTAAGAGCACTGAATGCTCCACCCTGACATCGTTTTGAGCTGTTCCTGGAGTAAAACAGGACTTAACCTTACAGGGCACTTCTCAGCAAGTTGTAACACCAAGCGGGGCAGAAATACAGATACCAACGTAGCTTGGCACCAAGGGAGAAACAAGCAGGTCCAGGGGAGAGAAGGATGTCCCCACTGTCTCCCCAGGCCTCCAGAAAGTGAGCGTGGCTTTAGTGCTGGAAAGGAGATAAAGCCATTGCAGAGATGCTGGCTCAGCCTGCTCTGCCTCTCCAGGGTACATCTACAAGTGAAGCCCACCACCTTCTCCATGCCCATGGGGACCCTGTGGGTCTCCCTGCTTCACACAGCTGGCAGCAATATACCTCTGACTCTCTTTCTCAGGGTCTCTGACTTAACAGAGGAGGGGAAGTGAACACCCTGCCATAGATGTTATTGGAATTTTGGACCAAAAGGAATTATTATCTCAGCAGCTCTAAGTTCTGCTAGCTCATAAGCCACAGGTTGTCACAAATACTTCCCTACTCTTTAAGATCAAAGGCTGATGAAACTTGGTGATTTCAGTCTTCAGAGGGAAAGCTACAGGCAAAGAACTGAGAAGGCTGAAATGCTCAACATCTAGAAATACAAGAGGTAAGATAAGCTAAAAGAGCTCCAGTATGGAAATTATGAGGCAATCCTTCACCCCTCAGAAGCTCCACTCCCCTCAAGGTGAGGAGTGGGAGCCCTGTCCTCACCCCAGTTCATGAACTGACATTAATTTGATGTGCAAGAAACCAGGGCTCAGGCTGAGACACTTCCATACCATCTTGAATGTATATGTGTGCCTCCTGCCTTCCCATTGATGGCTGCAGTGAATCTCTCATGCTTCGGAGGATGGCAAAATACCTTCATGAACTCTGGAGAGCACACATTTGCCAGTTAGAGTCAGAGAGGAAAAACTTCTCCCTGTGCTTGCAGAGACCATGAGCTGTCTCACACTGAGCTACAAGAGAAAGTTATCACACAGTATCACAGTATCACAGTATAGCAAGGTTGGAAGAGACCTCAAAGATCATCAAGTCCAACCCATTACCACAGACCTCAAGACTAGACCATGGCACCAAGTGCCACGTCCAAACCTGCCTTGAACACCTCCAGGGACAGTGACTCCACCACCTCCCTGGGCAGCCCATTCCAGTGGGGAATGACTCTCTCAGTGAAGAACTTTCTCCTCACCTCCAGCCTAAACCTCCCCTGGCACAGCTTGAGACTGTGTCCTCTTGTTCTGGTGCTGGTTGCCTGAGAGAAGAAAGCAACCTCCTGCTGGCCACAACCACCCTTCAGGTAGTTGTAGACAGCAATAAGGTCTCCCCTGAGCCTCCTCTTCTCCAGGCTAAACAATCCCAGCTCCCTCAGCCTCTCCTCACAGGGCTTGTGCTCGAGGCCTCTCACCAGCCTCGTTGCCCTTCTCTGGAAAGAAGGAATTTTCTCTTCAGGATCTCTCTAGACTCCTTTGCCAGCACTCCCAGCTGGGCAAGTTGTCTGCCGCCCATGCAAGCTGAGGTACTCCTTGGCACAGGTTATGTATTTTTTTTGCTTTCCCTAATGATTCTGCAGGTCTCTGAGCAGATGTATGGTCACTATTACCCCAGTTTTCCAGTTCACTGGGAATACAGAAGTAAATTCATCGAAAATGAGTGAAATTTTGCAGTACTGGTAAAGAAAAAAATCCCCCATCTTTCCTCCCCAAAACGTACAGGCTTTTAAATATTTCTTTTTCATCTGTACAAAAATACCAGTTCAACATCCATCCATCTCACCAGGGTGGGTAGTGGATGTCTCCTGACTGGGACAATGCACACAGTAAGTTTCATCTCAGAATCACAGAAAACATCTGGTTGGAAGAGGCAGAAACACAGAATCACAGAATTACCCAGGCTGGAAAAGAATTTCGAGATCATCAATTCCAACCTATCACCTAACTCCTAATTAACTAACCCATGGCACTAAGTGCCTCATCCAGTCTCCTTTTAAACACCTCCAGGGATGGTGACTCCACCACCTCCCCAGGCAGCCCATTCCAATGCCAATCACTCTTTCTGTGAAGACCTCAGAGATCACCCACTCCAATCTTCAACCCACTTTAAAGTCAATCCTAAATCATGTCCCTAAGCACAGGCTGCTTAAACACCTCCAGGGATGGTGACTGCACCACTGCCCTGGGCAGACCACTCTAAGGTCTGAGAACCTTTTCAGTTACAGAAATATTTCCTAGCACCCAGCCTCAACCTCCCCTGCTGCAGCTTGGAACTATTTCCTCTGCTCCTGTCCCTTGCCACCAAGCAGCAGAGGCTGTCCCCTCCACACTCCAACCTCCCTGCAGAGAGCTGTAGAGAGCAATGAGCTCTGCCCTCAGCCTCCTCTTCTCCAGCTTGCACATCCCCAGGTCCCTCAGCCCCTCCTCACCCCCAGCTGCTCCAGGCCCTTCTCCAGCCTCGTTGCCCTGCTCTGGGTACACTCCAGCCCCTCAATGTCCTTTCTGCAGTGAGTGGCCCAGAACTAAATGCCCGTGCAGGACCTGGCACTTGGCTTTGTTGAACCTCATACAGTTAGCCTTGGCCCATGGGGCTAACCTGTCCAGATCCTTCTGTAAAGCTTCCCTACCCTCTAGCAGATCAACACAGCCACCCAGCTTGGTGTCACCTGCAAACTTACTGAGGGTGCACCCAATCTCCTCATCCAGATCATTGATAAAGACATTAAAGAGGACAGGCTCTGGCACTGAACCCTGGGGCACACCACTAGTAAGTGGGCGCCAGCTGGACTCGACTCTCTTCCCCACCAGTGTTTGGGCCCAGCCATCAGCCAGTTTTAAATCCACTGCAGGCTGCACTGATCCAAGCCTTGTGCCCTGAGCTTTGGAAGGAGAGCGCTGTGGCAGGCAGTGTGTGTATCTCCTGTGTGACTTGTGTCGTACAGCTGAGCTCCAGCAGTCACACAGATGAGTTTTAACAGAAGTTCTTCTTCTGTTCTTCTTGAAGAACAGTTCTTCTTCTAAAGAAAAAAAAAAAAAAAGAATCATCTCAAGAGGAGTAGGCAATCAGTGAACAACAGGAATAAAACAGGGATGCCCTTTTCTAAATTCAACAGGTTAAGAGGTACGAAGAACATTGTTACCTCTGGCTGTAAAAATCCATTGCAGAGGCTTGTGAATGGCAGTGATTTCAGGCTGTTAATTGGCTGACTCTTTCACAGCTTTATTAAACTCTCTAATAAGAGGCTTATCCCCTTATAAACCCTGGCTCCAACCATTTAAAATCCTATCGCTTTATTTATTGCTGGAGCTGGTGCTGGAGAGAGTGCAGAGGGAGGGCAAGGGAGCTGGGGAAGGGCCTGGAGAATAAATCTGATGAAGAGAGACTGAAGGAGCTGGGGATGGTTAGTNGACTCCAGGGGAACCTTAGAGCTGCCTGCCAGTGCCTGAAGGGATCCTGCAGGAAGGCTGCAGAGGGACTTTTCCTAAGGGTGTCTAGAGACAGGCCAAAGGGAAAAGGTTTGAAGTTGAGGGAGAGCAGGGTTAGATTGCGTGTTGGGAAGAAGTGTGATACCCTAGAATAGGCTGCCAGGGAGGTTGTGGATGCCTTGTCCCTGAGGATGTTCAAGGTCAGGTTGGGCAAGGCCTTGGACAACCAAGTCTAGCAGACAGGCATCCCTGCCCATGGCAGGGGTGTTGGAGTAGATGATCTCTGAGGTCCCCTCCAACTTGAGCCCTTCTAGGACTATGATTCTATGATAATCAGACTCTGGCTGAAATAATGAGAGTATTTTCACTCCATACTTGTTCTCTCCAATGAAGTTATTGAAAAGGTGTCAGGGAGTTACTGAGCACTTCTCCAAACCCTGAACTAGCATCACCAGGGTTCATTTCCTGCACTCCAGAGACAGAATGCCTGTGAGCTGTCAGAAAATAAAGGCATTAGCTCATTTCTGGACAGAAACAGGCTTCGAGGAAGGGCTTCAATGTAAACTCAGTGCATCTAGCTATGAGGCTTTGAGTCATGCAGCCACTTGTGTCTGGATCTGCTTGCTAACTTCACTTGATTTTGCAGAGGACTCAGACCTCTCATCCTGCTAAAGTCCAGATGTGGGAATCACAGGTGTGCCTACAAAATAAATGTGTTTAAACCAGCAAAATCCAAATAAGATCCTCTGTGTGTATGAAATAATTCTACCCAGATTTCCAAGGTGTTTGGGTTATGTTTTAATACAGTTACACTCTTGGCCTGTATTTTACTTCCCTTTTATCACTCGTCCAACAGCTGCTGGAGACCCAGGGGAGGTGAAAGTACAGAATTCCCAGGAGAATGCCAGCATAGCTGGCAGCAGGATGCCTTGCAGATGAAGGCACAGCACAGTAAAAAGGCTGGAACCTGGTGCTAGCTGAATCGAAAGTAGGGTCAGGCTATAAATAGCTTTAGTAGAGGTGAGCAGAAAGACACATCAAGCTCTGCACAGCAACAAATGCATGTGGGCAGGCAGAGCAAGGGAAGACCTAGCTCAGCTCCTGAGAAGTTTTTCACTTCACAGCATTTATCTGGCTCATCTGTAGAGCCTCTGAGCTTCCCACCTGCCAGCCTCTGGGTATGGCTGACAGCATAGAATCACAGGCATGTGCCAGCTTTGTATTTCTGAGTCACTTAGAGTATCTAACACTGCTTCATTACAAAGATGCCAAGAATTGAATAGGATTAAAAGATGCAATCAGATAATTACATGGGCATTAAGGACCTTCACAGTTGTGTTATGCATATTTTTCTTAATCCTAGCAGGTGTAGAAATCCTCAGATTTCAGACTAGAATATGACTTGACAGGAGAAACACATATTGCACTGCACACCCACCACTGTAACTAGCAATCAGTTGTCTGAAATGTCTATGGTGCTAAATCAGCCTGTGCAGAGACCTGAATGAGAAAAGGGACTGAATGAGAAGCCACAGAATCACAGAATATATCCAGATGGAAGAGACCCCAAAGATCATCCAGTCCAGTCTTCAACCCAGTTCAGAGTCAATCCTAAACCATGTCCCTAAGCACAGCTCCACAGGCTGCTTAAACACCCCCAGGGATGGTGACTGCACCACTGCCCTGGGCAGATCATTCCAAGGTCTGAGAACCCTCTCTGGGAAGAAATATTTCCAGCCTGAACCTCCCCTGCTGCAGCTTGGAACCATTTCCTCTGCTCCTGTCCCTTGCCACCAAGCAGCAGAAGCTGCCCCCTCCTCGCTCCAACCTCCCTGCAGGGAGCTGCAGAGAGCAATGAGCTCTGCCCTCAACCTCCTCTTCTCCAGCCTGCACGAACTCAGCTCCCTCAGACCATCCTCACTCCCAGCTGCTCCAGGCCCTTCTCCAGCCTCCCTGCCCTGCTCTGGGCACACTCCAGCCCCTCAATGTCCTTCATGCAGTGAGTGGCCCAGAGCTGAACACAGCACTCGAGGTGTGGCCTCAGTACAGGGGAATGATCCCCTCCTGTCCCTGCTGCCCACCCTGTTTCTAACCCAAGCCAGGATGCCATTGGCTTTCTTGGCCACCTGGGCACTGCTGGCTCATGTTCAGTCAGCTATCAACCAACACCCCCAGGTCCCTCTTCAAGCTGAAGCTTTCTAAGCATACATCTCCAGGTCTGTAGCTTACCATGGGCTTGTTGTGACCCAAGTGCAGGACCTGGCACTTGGCCTTGTTGAACCTCATACAGTGAACCCTGACCCACTGGTTTCACCTGTCCAGATCTCATATTTAATCCAGATCCCATATTTAATCACCAATTTTTTTTCACTTGTCCAACACAGCAAGCACCAGGGAACAGAGGAGGAAAAGGAACATTATTTCCTCCAAGCCAAACTACTTTGGATTCAATTAATAGTAACTTGGGCTTAACTTCTCACGGGAAGACTCAAGCTGCTGAAGATATGTGGAAGTTGGTACAACTTTTGGAACCCGAGCACCTATCCTGCCTCAGTTCCTCAGGCTCTCTCAAGACAAGCCTGGGTAAGCAGCTGTGCAGGTGCCAGAGGAAGGTGCTCTGCAGGAGCACCAAAAGCTGTGAAAAGCACAGGGATACATCCAACTTTCAGGATCCCAAGGCATTAGTTCTCTCAGAAAAATGGCTGTGGTGCAGGATGCACAGGTGGGACCTCTCCCCCTTTGCTCTGCTCTCCTCAGACCCCACCTGCAGTCCTGTGTGCAGTTCTGGAGCCCCCAACACACGAAGGACATGGAAGTGTTGGAGCCAGTCCAGAGGATTTCACCAAGATGCTCAGAGGGCTGCAGCAGCTCTGCTGTGAGGACAGGCTGAGAGATTTGGGGCTCTTCAGCCTGGAGAAGAGAAGGCTTCCAGGAGACCATAGAGTAGCCTTCCTGAAGGGGCTACAGGAGGGCTGGGAAGGGACTATTGACAAGGCCTTGTAATGGCAGGACAAGGCGCAATGGATTTGAACTGGGAGAGGGGAGGTTGAAACTGAATGTTAGGAGGGAGTTGTTTGCAGTGAGGGTGGTGAGACACTGGCACAGGTTGCCCAGGGAGGTTGTGGAGCACAGAAGCACCGAACGCAATCAAAGATCACATTAGGTGATTCTGTGCTCCACAACCTTCCTGGAGGTGTTCAAGGCCAGGTTGGGTGAAGCTTTGAGTGACCTGTACTAGTGGGAGGTGTCCCTGCCTATGGCAAGGGGGTTGGAACTGGCTGAGCTTTGAGGTCCCTTCCATTCTATGATACTATGATTCTCTGACCCAGAGACCTCCCCACAGGCAGGATTCCATTTTGCACCGCCAGCCCTCACAATAACCCTCCAGCCCTCTCTGTGGGGCTCTCCATTGCATCCCATGCCCATCTGTGCCATTCTCCTGCCAGGATCTCTCACGGCATCGTTTTATTTCTCTTAGACTTTTGTGAACCTGCTGCAGAAAAGAAGTCAAGCTGAGAGCCCCATCTGAAGGAATCTGGGCTATTTGGGCACGGGGCTTTTATTTGCCCATAATAAGAAACACCACCTTCTCCTCCCCGCCCTCCATAAAACGATTCCTCTAATATTTTAAGCCTCGAGACCGTACGCTGCGTTTATAAGCCTCGGGCCCCGAAGGAAAATAAAGATTGAGTTTCCCTCAGGTAAGTACTTCCAGACACTTTATCTGCTCTATCATTACAACTCCCCTCTATTTGTTACTGTACTGTGTAACACAACCCCTGCATTATATTCCAGATGAAAAAGGCTGTTTCTGCAGCATCTTGTCATCGTTTCGCCGAGGCGGCTTTGAAGCCGTTTTGAGTTCTGAATTCGGTGCATGACAGGGGAGGCTCGAGTGCAGGGCACCGTATTATTTACTCAGATGGGGTTAATTGCTGAATAAAAGAATGGTTCCTTTCAGGTTGCCTTTTTACAATCTCCCCTCACGCTGGATATGGAAGACAGGAAAGGCTGTGATAAATATCAAGCTTTCTAATCAGAAGCGAGCCCGGTCGGATTTGAAATCTTGAACCCAATCCAGAATGAGGAAACGCAGCCACTTGTGTTACTGTTGCTGAAAGAAGAAAAACGACCTTTTTATTGTGGCCTACATTCACTATTGTGCTTGTGAGCCGTTGGGAACGGAGCAGGAGAAATGCAAAAGGCTTAAGGAGACCTTCTTTTAACAGGACAATCGAAACCCAGAGCAATAAAAATATATAGCCGAGATAAAGGTTGTGTTCCTCCAGGGGAAACCTGTGACTTTGACACAGATTCACTCCTCACAAGTTACTCCTGCTTCCCAGCTACTGTTCATATCTGCTGCCCATTGCCTTCAGCTTTACCAGCTTCAGCAATTAATTTGAACACAGAAAAAGGAATTTGTGTTCCTATGACTTTGACACAGATTCACTCCTCACAAGTTACTCCTGCTTCCCAGCTACTGTTCATATCTGCTGCCAGGCATCCACTGCCTTCAGCTTTACCAGCTTCAGAAATTAATTTGAACATAGAAAAATGAATCCTCACACCTGCCATGGGTTTAAAGAGCTGACAGAATGAAGCTTTCAAATGAATTGGAGAAAAAAAAAAGAATTATATTTGGAGAGAGAGGTACAGACAGAAATTCCAAGGCAGATACAAAATCCATAAGTGAACCCCTTGAATTTTCCTCCAAGCCAAAACTAAATCCACACTCTCCAGTGCTCCAGCCCTCCCCTGCCAAGCCTCTGCCATCCATAGGTCTAAACACAGCCCCTGGAGACCCCAAACCAGGTCTGCTCCTTACATGTCTGTCCCCATAAAGCAGCTCCAGCTGGACAGACACAAGGCTGGAGGGGGAGGAAAGGAGAACGAACTGCCTGGCCCTGAGTTTGTGAAGAGAGGGCAGAATTATGGGATTGAGTAACAATCTTCTAGTCCCTAGAGGATTTTTTAACCCTGTAGTTTCTCAGCCTGGGACAACACCTTTAACAGAACTATCAAAAGTGAAACAATGCTGGAGATCTTCAAGTGGACATTGACTTTCATAGAATCATAGGATGGTTTAGGTTGGAAGGGACCTGAAGGGAGCCTACAGGAAGGCTGCAGATAGAGTTTTGCTGAGGGTGTCTAGAAACAGGCAAAGGGGAATGGTTTGAAGCTGGCTGAGGCAGAGCAGGGTTAGACTGGAGCTGAGGAAGAAGTTCTGCAGTGTGAGGGCAGGGAGACTCTGGAATAGGCTGCCCAGGGAGGTTGTGGCTGCCTCTCCCCTGGAGGTGTTCGAGGCCAGGTTGGATGAGGCCTTGGGCAGCCAAGTCTAGTTGAGAGGTGTTCCTGCCCATGATGGGGAAGTTGGAGGAGGTCACAGAATCACAGAACTTTAGAGGTTAGAAGGGATCTCCAAATATCATCAACTCCAATACCTGCCAAGCAGGATCCCCCAGGGTAGTCTGCACAGGAATGCATCCAGGTGGGGTTTGAAAGCCTCCAGAGAAGGAGATCCCACAACCTCTCTGGGCAGCCTGCTCCAAGGCTCTGCAACCCTCACTGTAAAGAAGTTTCTCCTCATGTTGAGGTCAAAGATCCTGTGTTCCGGTTTGTTTCCATTGCTCCTTGGCTTATTGCTGCTGACCAGTGAAAAGAGCCTGGCCCCCTCCACTTGACAGCCACCCCTCAGATATTTACAGATATTGCTCAGATCCCCTCTCAGCCTTCTCTTCTCCACTCCCTAAGCAGTCCTAGAGCTCTCAGTCTCTGTAGGGGAGAAGCTGGAGTCCCCCACTTATATTCATGTCTCTCTGGTGGACTCTTTCCAGCACGTCCCTGTCTCTCTTGAACTTATCTCTTAGATGATCTCTAATGTCACTTCTGACCTGAGCCATTCTGTGTCTCTGTGATTCTATTGCAGTGCCCTCTGACTCTGCAAGACCCCAGTGCAAAGGATGCCAATAGCACAGCTGGAGCCACATCTGTCAAGCAGTCACAACACTCTGCTTTAAAGTGGACAGATTTTAAAACAGCTTGTTTTTTTGGTTGGTTGGCTTGTTTGGTTTAATGTTTTAAAACCTCTGAGAGCCTTACACATTCTCTAAGGCTGCCTGATCTCTTTTGGGAAGTCAGTAAGCTTAATTATCAGGGGAAATCAGAGCCTAGCTGTGAGTGAAAGTCTAAGCTGATAGGTCAGACAGTGAAAAGTTGGGAGAACGTTTTAAGCATTTCCATGAAGTCCTCAGTATCTTGTAAAATAGAGTCAGCATTGTTTTCTGAGCCCTAGGTCTCATTTTTCACTTTCCTTGGCTCTTGAGGGTAAGATTTTTATTTCCTTTTCACTGTTTACTACCAAATTCTCCAGAAAGTGTACAAAAAGGGATCAGAGCAAAACCATACATTGATAAAAATAAAAAAAAAAAAAAAAGGAAACACCACCCCCTCCCCCAAAAAAAACCCCAAAACAAAACAAAAAAACCCAACCAAAACCAAACCAAAACCCACAACCAATCCAATAAAGGAAGTTCCTTAAGCTTCCATGTTCTTGGATGGAATATTGGTATGGACTGGAAGGATAAAATCATACTTCCTAGATTCTTCTCATCAGCTCTTACAGGTCACTGTGACAGTTTCACCATGAGCTTCAGCTGGAACATATTCAGGTTGGTTGTTGGCTGTGATGTGCAAGGATAATCCTGGGTTTTTCAGAATCTTTTTTTCCTTCCTTTCTTTCATCTCCACCTGTTGGACACTTAGTGCTGGACACCCTAGAGCTCCAGGACAGTGATGTTCAACAACCTGGTTTAAATCAGGAAACTCCTAATCTCAGCCTCCATCTGAGCTCAGAGTGCTCAGGGATCATTTGTTCTTGCTTCAGGGATGTTGGTGAATTCACTGCCAATTATAATCATAGAATCACAGAATCATAGACTCACAGAATCACAGAATCAGTCAGGATTGGAAGGGACCACAAGGATCATCCAGTTCCAATTCCCCTGCCATGGGCAGGGACACCCTACCCTAGATCAGGCTGCCCAGAGCCTTATCCAACCTGGCCTTAAACACCTTCAGGGATGGGGCCTCAACCACCTCCCTGGGCAACCCATGCCAGGCTCNCCTTAGCAAACAAGCAGGGAAGAGTGACAGCTTGCTGGTGTGGGGTTTGGACCGCAACATGCCAAATCTCTTTAGCCTATCTCTAGTCGTGGCTTTGCGAATGCCCAAGAAAGAGTTAACAGCACAAACAAAAAAAAAAACAACCAATCAAAACCCCAAGTCTTGTTTCAAGTGTTTTTATAACTTTCTTTAGGTCACAGAGCTGTGGAGAAAAACAACCATGTGAAAGGTTGCTCTTTTTTTCCATGAGGTTGTGTGCTTTTACAGGTGGTGAGTCACTATAAGGTCTGAAAATCTCCACACATCAAAACACGATGGTGAGATGGTCTGGAGCTGAAATGCTCAACCTGCCTGACCCACTGCTTGCAGGTTCAGAACATCCTCACTTGCTAAACCAACAGCAAAAGTTTGGTGTATGAGCAGCTGATACTAAGAAAGCCACAGGTGGTTTTCTCCCTGGTAGCTGGTTCACTTTCTCCTGGAGCAGTGTGTTTGAAATGCCTTCTGCAGCCCTTGGGAGAAGAGTTTAGTGGTCACAGGATCCATAACAGAAGACAGATCTTCTGTTACAGCCACATTTTGGTATCTGAAAGGGACCTACAGGCAGGCTGGGGCGGGACTGTTCAGAAGGGCCTGTGGGAATAGGATGAGGGCAATGGTTTGAAACTGGAGCAGGGCAGAGTTAGGTTGGACATCAGGAGAAAGTTCTGCACAGGGAGAGTGGTGAAATCCTGGACAGGCTGCCCGGGGATGTGGTTGAGGCCCCATGGCTGGAGACATTGAAGATCAGGCTGGATGTGTCCCTGTGCAGCCTGCTGTGGTTGGAGGTGTCCCTGCTGAGTGTAGGGGGTTGGCCAAGATGCCCTTTGAGGGTCCCTTCCAACCCAATGCCAGCTGTGAAGCTGTGAGAACAGTAAAAGAGGAAATTAATTAATATTCACAAAATCACATCAGTTCTTCTTATTTCTCTTGGTTTACTTTTCTGTCCTTTATGCTTCCTCTGCAGCAGTGCATGCCCTTACTTTGTGTGGCAGGCACTTTGGGACAGTAACAGGATGTGTCCTGTGCAATCCCTACAAAGGTCTAAGGTCTCCCCAGAGCCTTCTCTTCTCCAGGCTGAGCAATCTCAATTCTCTCAGCCTGTCTTCATAGCAGAGCTGCTGCAGGCCTCTGAGCATGTTGGTGGTCTCCTCTGGACACACTCTATCAGGTCCATGTCTCTCTTGTGTTGAGGGCCCCAGTGCTGGAGACAGCACTTAGCAGGGCAAAGCAGAGCGGCAAAATCACCTCTCTTGACCTGCTGGCCACACTGCCCTTGGCCTTCTGTGCTGTAAGTGCACATTGCTGCACATCTCAAAGATGATGTGAACTTGTGAGGAGGAACTTGAAGGAATTAGGGGGAAGAATATGTGTCCTTCCAGAACTAACAGAAACTGAGTGAGTCTGTTGCCCCTTTTGTACCTACCCACACCTTCTGGTGTTAGGATGCAGACCCTACACCTATTTCTAACATCACTGAAGCTGACCGCAACGTGTGTGCTAGACTGCAGCAAGAGCAGTGTGGGCAGCAGAGCAAGGGAGGGGATTCTACCCCTTTGCTCTGCTCTCCTCAGACCCCGCCTGGAGTCCTGTGTGCAGT
>WBNM01004347.1:15951-34073 GCA_013399055.1 Ramphastos sulfuratus
AAGGGGTGACAACATTTTCTTTTTTGCCGCCCTAATAATAAAGGGGGGGGGGGGGGAAGGGGAGGGGAAGAAGAAAGATTTCTTTATTTTTCTTAATTTTCCTTCTTGATACTAAATCTTCATGCAGCAAGAAACAGCAAGAAGCCAAAGGCCACTCAAGACTTGCTACACTCTTTCCAAGACAGAGTTCTCAGACAGCCAAAACTGCTTTCCACGAAATTTATTGCCAGCTAAAAGGAATAGGAGAGAGGTGAAGAGATGGCCCAGAGAAATGTTGTTCTAGGTTGGTGTCTTATCTGGAATTGCACATCTGGAAAGGTGGAAAGTCAAAAGGCTGAGTTTTGCCCTTTAGGTGTGGAGAAGTGAGCATGTTTTATAAATAACCTATCCTTTCACTTGGATGAAAAGTAACAGCCCATGGCATTCCTGCTCTGAAGAGCTGAGAGTGAGCTTGGGGCAGCCACATCTGAACTGAAGAGGGAGGTGAAACGAATTCTAGCACTTCTTACCCATCACAAAAACATCAACTAGAGAGGAACAAATCAACCTGGACACGATCATGGCCCTTAGCCAAAACATAAGCACATCCATCCTGGTGAATTCAAGATGAAGAAAGGAACTCCTGCACATCTCTTGGCCTTGTTTTTTGTTTCTGCTTTCCATTTTATTGGCAGACTCTGGAGATTTTGGGTTGGATTCGGATTTTTAAATAAACTATATTTAATTATTCATTTATTTTTTTTAACATCAGGTCCTCACTTTGCAACCAGTCTAGAAGAGGCAGTGAGTGGGGGATTAGGAAGCTGGTGTTGTTACAGCAGAGGTTTTTGTAAGACAAGCATTTTATCCTAACCAAAACAGGAGTCTTTACACTTTCCAAAGGTGGTTTCATTTTTTTTTCCATATCAAGAAAATACATTATTTTCTTCAGGATTTCTGGCCCTACTGTCTAGGTCAGAAGAGCCCCACTGATGGCCATCACATAAAGAGTGACATGCTAAGCAACTCTATCCAATGTCTATTTTGCTGACCCACTATGGGACTGGGAGTAACAGGGTGTAAAATCAGCACGGTATAGGGCCAGAAGTCAAACAGCTCCTTACCTGCTTTCTGCCATCTGTAAAACCAGCACAGTACAGATCCAGGAGTCAAACAGCTCTTTACCTGCTTTCTGCCATCTGTAAAACCAGTACAGTACAGATCCAGGAGTCAAACAGCTCCTTACCTGCTTTCTGCCATCTGTAAAACCAGCACAGTACAGATCCAGGAGTCAAACAGCTCCTTACCTGCTTTCTATCATCTGGTATTTAAAGCACAGACTGCCATCAGTGAGACATGGCACCTAATCCCCCAGCCTTTGAAAGACTGAGCAACCCTGTGGCAAACCCATCAGATGCTGAAGGTGTTGCTCAGGGGCATAGTTACAAGAGGAGATGTCTTTAATGACAGGAGTCAGTGAACCAAAAGCTCACAGTTTTGTGAGTGTTCATAAATATTCTGTTTTTCTTCTCAGTCTGACAGAGCAATGTAAGTAGCTTTCCAGATGGAGTTATTGATAAGGATTAACTGATTGTAGCTGCCAGTTAGGAAGATGTATAATTTGTTAGCTTATCCTCAGAACTGGAAAAAAAAAAAGGAGTCAGACTAAACTTGTTTCTTGCACAGTGATACCTCCTCTCTCTCTCTCTCTCTCTCTCTTTCTCTCTCTCTCTCTCTCTCTCTCTCTCTCTCTCCAGGACTGCAGAAGCAATTCCTGAGGACACCAGGACATCTCCTGGCATGGCCTTGCACAGCAAGGATACAGGTCTGGGGCAGACAGAGCACAAAGTGAGGCAGGATGATGGTGCTGAGCTGCTCAGGGGGTGTGTGCTGCCAAGCAGAGGTCCTTACAGCTTGGAGGTCTTCCTCAACAGCTTGCTGGGGCAGCTGTTATCATGTATGACATGCAACAGCTCAGGCATCCCAGTTGTATCTTGTGGAACTGGAGAGAGGCTGCAGCACTGTGCTGTAAATGGGGCAGGCATGGACTGACACCAGGGAAACAGAGGAGAGCCAGAGGAGTGAGTCTTGATTTCCCCAGAAAGTCATCTCCAAGATCAGCAGAGGAAGCACACTCAGCCCCCCAAGCACTGAGCTGCAGGTCACAGGCCTCATCTACAGTGCAGTTCTTGCACATTAAAATCAGGATGGGGGCTGAAGAAGGGCTAAGCAAATGCCAAAGGATCTCATTGTGACCTTCCAACCAGGGACCAGATCACTTTATGATCGGCACACACATGGCAGGACTCTGTGGTCTCCTTCAGGGAGCTGCCTCAGGTGGCACTGAATTCCTCTGCACCAGCCCTTCCACCTTGAACCACAGCCAGCTGCTGGCACCACACAGAACTCAGAGCCAGTTTGATATCTCTGCTAAAGAACTCATTGAAGGAATCTGACTTCTGGTGCCATCCTGGGGAGTCTGCTCACATGTAGCCGTCATCACTGGCAGAGGGCAGATTGAAACTGGATGTTAGGAGGAAGTTGTTTGCAGTGAGGGTGGTGAGACACTGGCACAGGTTGCCCAGGGGGGTTGTGGCTGCTCCCTCCCTGGAGGTGTTCAAGGACAGGTTGGACAAGGCCTTGAGTGACCTGTATTAGTGGGAGGTGTCCCTGCCTATGGCAGGGGGTTGGAACTGGATGATCTTTGAGATCCCTTCCAATCTTACCATTCTATGCTTCTATGATCACCCCCAGCAAGTGGGGAAGGAGCAGGCTCTGCAGCCAAGCCTGAAGGCTCTGCACAGCGTGCATTCTCCCAGCACAGCTGTGTCATGTTGTGTGGTGCTTCACACTGCTTGAGGACAGTGCCACTGGCAGGCCTGAGTGCTCCTCTCTGCTTTGTCAGGAAAAGAGCCTTTACAGGCGGCTTTGACCCCAGACTTGCAGCTCCTCTGTCCATGCTGAGTTGCTTGGGGGAAGCAGGAGGTGTATGAGAGTGGAATAACAGAAACATGTAGGTTGGCAAAGCCCCTCAGGATCACCAAGTCCAACCTAGAACTCTATTCTACAAGATTCACCTTAAACTATAGCCCCAAGCACTACATCCAAACCACCCTTAAACACAGCCAGGCTGGGTGACTCCACCACCTCCCTGGGCAGCTCATTCCAGTCCCTGACCACTCTCTCTGTGAAACACCTTTTCCTAATATCTAATCTAAATTCCCCCAGTCTCAGCTTGAGCCCATTCCCCCTTGTTCTGTCTCCAACTACCTGTGAGAAGAGCCCAGCAGCAGCCTCTCCACAACGTCCCTTCAGGTAGCCGGAGCCCTTTCCCTGCAGTCAGTAATAGTGCTGAAGTAACAGTGTGAGATACAGCAGAGGCTTAATTGCAGGAGGTACAAACCTGGAATCTGAATTAGCTCTAAAGGGATTAGTTACACCCCATCAAACTCTTGTGGGCATGTTATTATTCAGAATGAAAGTGATCTGATTTCAGCAGAGCTTAATTCCACTGGTAATGGAGTTAAGCTAAATCTGAAGATGAAGGCTTTGTTACAGCTGGCAAATCTGCTTTGCAGCTCTGCTTCGTTTGGATTGACTTTGGAGAGAGACCCTCTGTGCTCAAGCCCTGCTGGTGGCCAGCTTGGTTATAGCATCTGCCACTGCTTCTCTGCCAGTAGGAGAAAATGCTGTGCTGAGGTGGAGTCACTGCAGGCTGAAGGAGCAGGACATAGCTGGAGACCACTCCTGACAAAAACCAACACTCCAAACATGTATGTAAGGGGTGAGTGCCAGGAGGCTGGAGCCAGGCTCTGCTGGATGATGCCCAGTGACAGGACAAGAAGCAATGGGTGAAAGGCTCCACGTGAACCTCAGGAAGAGCACTGGACCAGGATGCCCAGAGGGATTGTGGGGTCTCTTGCTCTGGAGATATTCAAGACCTGCCTGGATGCATTCCAGTGTGATCCTGCCCTGACAGGGGGGCTGGACCAGATGATGTTTTGAGGTCCCTTCCAGCCCCTGACATTCTGTGATTCTATGATTCTCTCCAACTGCCTCCTTAGGCAGGTACCAGAGTGTCTTGGTGCCAGGGCAGTAGCAGAGGAGGAGACACTGCCTCCCTTGGACAGAAGAGGCTGTCATGCCTCTGCTGTGGAGGAAAAAGAAGGTCTCAGCCCAAGGGGGGCAAAGCTGCCCCAGCAGCATCCCATAGGGAAGAAGCAAAGGAAGTGTGCCCCATGCTCTCTATGCTGGGCTTCCCCTCTCGCATGGCTCCGTCTACAGCCTGCTACTTCCCAAATCCTTGCACAGCATTTCCTGAAGATGGTGAGTCTGGTGGTGAAGCTGAGGTGAGCAGGCAGTGTACCCTGTGCCCAGCAGTTGGGTGTCCTGCCAGCCTGGGAACAGCACTGCAGGCTGCAGATGCGCTGCGCTCACAGGGCTCTTCTGCTGCTCTGGCACACTCCCCAAAATGGCCAACAAGGCCCTGGCTCTGCCTGAAAATGAACATTATTCATGTCATGAATATTTGTCTAAGATGTCTGATTGCCAAGGCCAAATGAAGCCTTCACTTCCTCTACAAATATTTGTGCAATGACCTCTAACTACCGGCCAATGTGCCTGCCAGCACTCCCCTAGATGATAGCCCATTTTTACAATTAACTATTATCATTTGATAACCTCTGGAGGTTAAGAATACAGATGTAAGCCCTCCAAGACTTCTAATAGGAATACTTCATATCAGAAGTATGTTTCCCTTGAGGGTGACATCACCACAGGGACACATATTTCAAATAGTTTGACCATCGTCGTTTGAAAGCTTCTTTAGAAATAGGGGGAAAAAAAAAAAAAAAAAGGAAAAATGATTTTTCAGCCCTGAAAGAAGTTTTCTGTCAGTCCCAAATAAACATACTACTGCTTAACTCTTTGGAAAGCCCCAGCACAGCAGCAACAAGTGTCATGGGAAATAAAGCAAAGAATTGCAATGTAGCCAAAGGAAGAAACGTGCTTGGTACCTCGTGTGGACAAGGTGTACAGCGTTGGCATTGGCCAAGAGAATCAGAGAGTGGTTTGGGTTGGAAGAGACCTCAAAGCTCAGCCAGTTCCAACCTCCCTGTGCCATAGGCAGGGATACCTCCCACTAGTATAGGTCACTCAAGGCTTCATCCAACCTGGCTTTGAACACCTCCAGGGAGGGAGCAGCCACAACCTCCCTGGGCAACCTGTGCCAGTGTCTCACCATCCTCACTGCAAACAACTTCTTCCTAACATCCAGTTTCAATCTCCCCTCTGCCAGTTCAAACCCATTCCTCCTTGTCCTGGCATTAAAAGACCTTGTCAATAGTCCCTCCCCAGCCTTCCTGTAGNAACCACAGCCCTGGGCAGCCTGTTCCAGGATTTCACCACTCTCCCTGTGCAGAACTCCCTCCTAATGTCCAACCTAACTCTGCCCTGCTCCAGTTTCAAACCATTGTCCCTTGTCCTATCCCCACAGGCCCTTTTAAACAGTCCCTCCCCAGCCTTCCTGTAGATCCTCTTCAGATATTGAAATGCAGCTCTGAGGTCTCCCTGAAGCCTTCTCCTCTCCGGGCTGAAGAACCCAAGTTCTTTCAGCCTGTCCTCAGAGCAGAGGTGCTGCAGCCCTCTGAGCATCTCCATGTCCTCCTTGGACCCACTCCAGCAGGTCCATGTTCCTCGAACCTCTCTTGACCTGCTAACCACACACCTTCTAATACACCTCAGGATGCCATTGGCCTTCTTGGCCACATTGCTGGCTCATGGGCATCCTTCTCTCCACGAGGCCATTACACTCCCCTATGCCACAGAGCCTGAGTGAGCACAGCTACTGCAAACCCATCTTTTGGGTACCAACAGCAGTGTTAGAAAAGAAGAAGCAGAGATTCATTGACCTGTGCTTTAAGTTAACAGACACAAGGAAAGTGATGAAATCTGCAGTTGCTGCTCTCACAGCCCAGAGGAGATTGTCAGCCCAGGGAGGAATGAAGAAATCTTTGGAGAACACAGCGAAGTGATACCCACTTGAAGAGTTTTCATTTTCAGATCTGGACAACAGCAGACAACAGGTTTCACAAATCAGTAACAGACTGCTTCTAATGTGACTTAAAATTACAGAAACCAAGGAGAAAGAATTGGAAAAAAAAAATAGAGAGAAAAATCTTTCAAATCCTGTTAAAAAATACAGATGTCTTTGTTATTTTTTTTTTCATTGGCAACTTCAACACTATTGCCTTTGGACATTTTATTTTCAAGCAACATCTGTCCTATTTGGATCTGTCCTGCTTGCAACTGTGACTAGTTAGAGATGTTACCAAAAACATAATAATTTTTTAAAATAAAAGGAAAAAGAAAATTACTTATGCAAGTCTACAGGGTTAGCATATCATGAACACAAAGAAATAAACTTCCTGAGAACAACAATTTGAATTTCTCTGCTGTCCCTTACCCACGGAGCCCAAACAACCTGAAAAGCATTATTCAATTACGCCTTTATTGCACAACCTCCCGAGAGGATGGATAACAAAAATCCAGTAAACCTCCTCTGAGATGGAAACCAGCACAGATTCAGGAGAACAGCAAGGCCACAACTTAGGAGGAAGTGAGGACAGGGGTGAGTGAACATTCAAGAGCACAGAAGTAGGGAGCCTGTAATTGTTTATCTTGCGATTGTCCCTCTCTGCTCGACACTGCTGAGGCCACACCTCAAGTGCTGTGTTCAGCTCTGGGATCCTCATTACAGGAAGGACACTGAGGGGCTGGAGTGTGCCCAGAGCAGGGCAGGGAGGCTGGAGAAGGGCCTGGAGCAGCTGGAGGTGAGGAGGGGCTGAGAGAGTTGGGGGGGTGCAGGCTGGAGAAGAGGAGGTTGAGGACAGACCTCATTGCTCTCTGCAGCTCCCTGCAGGGAGGTTGGAGCAAGGAGGGAGCAGCCTCTGCTCCTTGGTGGCAAGAGATGGGACCAGAGGAAATGATTCCAAGCTGCTCCAGGAGAGGCTCAGACTGAATGCTAGGAACTATTTCTTCCCAGAGAGGGTTTTCAGACCTTGGAATGATCTGCCCAAGACAGTGCTGCAGTCACCATCCCTGGAGTGTGTGCTTGACCTGGTGCTAAGGGACATGGTTTAGTGCTGACACTTTGGTGCTGGGTGGAAAGTTGGACTGGATGAGCTTGGAGGTCTGTTCCAACCAAATATATTCTGTGATTGTGATTCTGTGACTGAGGTATAACCTTAAACATCAAAGTTCTTGAGGTCCATGCTTCCAGCCTCAGATGGGATGTTACTTTTCACCACCCTCACCCCAAATACAGCAGCAGCAGCTCTTCTGCTTTAAATATAATTTTTAGAGCTGGGGGTGGGGGGAGGATTTAGACAAATATTTTACTAGCCAAAAAATGCAGGATGACTGAAGCTCTTTGGGAGCTTGGATGGAATTCAGCAAATTGTTTCAGCCAAACAATGAGGGGGAGGAAAGTGGAATTCTGAAAATGTAAAACATTTTGTTCCGACGTTATCGAAATCACAAAATTCTTCCTTTTATTTTCTCCTCTTAGTTAAAGCATTATAGGAAGAAAAAAAAAAAAAAAGTGGGCAGTACAATTAAAAAAAAAATAAAAACAAAAAAAAAAAAAAAGGAAGAAAAGAAAGTGACACAAGAAAAAAAGCCTGTAATATGTCACACTTGGAAGCTTTTCAGTCTGACCATTCCCAGTTTGTGCAAGGAAGCCTTCAAACAAGCACGAGCTGCACCACAGAGGATAGGGATGCGTGCACATTCCAGCTGAGAACATACTTCTCCTGTGAGCTGGAGCAGAGATGCACCAATTGAAAGCTGGAAAAATGCTGTTGCTAAGGTCCACTGGATTTATCTGTTTGCTCATCTTACATAACGTGTTTGAGGAAGTGGAGATGGCTTCTCATCTGCCCTGCCGGAGCTATTTTTTGCATGGGTCACCTTCTGCCTTTCAGTGGCTGCAAAGAGTGGATGGATAGAACAAGCAGCACTTCTGAAGTGATCACTCGTCTTGGCCAAATGCTTTTCTTCAGCAGACTGCAGTTGTCTGAAGCTGAGTTCAGTCTGGAGAAGAGAAGGCTCTGAGGAGACCTTATTGTGGCCTTCCGATATTTGAAGGGGCTACAGGAAAGCTGGGGAGGGACTTTTTAGGGCGTCAGGTAGTGATAGGACTGGGGAGGAATGGATCCAAGCAAGAGGAGGGCAGATTTAGATTAGATGTTAGGAAGAAGAAGTTCTACACCATGAGAGTGGTGAGAGCCTGGCACAGGTTGCCCAGGGAGGTGCTGGAAGCCTCATCCCTGGAGTTCTTTAAGGCCAGGCTGGATGTGGCTCTGAGCAACCTGCTCTAGTGTGAGGTGTCCCTGCTCATGGCAGGGGGGTTGGAACTGGATGATCCTTGAGGTCCTTTCCAGCCCTGACAATACTGTGATTCAAGTTGCCTTCTGCCTCACAGCAAAGACACCACCTAGTGACTGAGTAACCAACTTAAAGCAATTAATTTCTCATTTGTCAAATGTGTGGGACACAGATTCCTTGAACTATGGAAAATCCCTTTGTTATGCTACACATTACTTAAAACGATGGCTCTGGGGCACATGTTGGACTAATATTCACTCAGACTTGTACAAAAGGCCACCAGCCAATTAGCTCTACATCAAGGTACCTTCCAGTACCCAAAGAGGGCTACAAGAAGGATGGAGAGAGACTGTTTACAAAGGCCTGTAGTGATAGGACGAGGGCAATGCCTCCAAATTAGAGAACTGCAGATTTAGACTGGATATTAGGAACAAGTTCTGCACCATGAGGGTAGTGGAACACTGCAACAGGTTGCCCAGAGAGGTGGTTGGGTCCCCATTCCTGGAGATGTTCAGGGTGAGGTATGACAGGGCCCTGGGCAACCTGATCTAGTTGAGGATGTCCCTGATGACTGCAGAAGGGGTTGGACTGGATGACCTTTGGAGGTCCCTTCCAACCCAGACCATTCTGTGATGCTATGTTTCTATGATGTCATGATTCTATGATGCTGTTTCTATGATGCTATGATTCTATGATGCTATGTTTATATTATGCTATGATTCTATGCTGCTATGATTCTGTGATGCTATGATTCTATGCTGCTGTTTCTATGATGCTATGATTCTATGATGCTGTTCCTATGATGCTATGTTTCTATTATGCTATGATTCTATGCTGCTATGATTCTATGATGCTATGATTCTGTGATGCTATGTTCCTATGATGCTGTTTCTATGATGCTATGTTTCTATGATGCTATGTTTATATTATGCTATGATTCTATGCTGCTATGATTCTGTGATGCTATGATTCTATGCTGCTGTTTCTATGATGCTATGATTCTATGATGCTGTTCCTATGATGCTATGTTTCTATTATGCTATGATTCTATGCTGCTATGATTCTATGATGCTATGATTCTGTGATGCTATGTTCCTATGATGCTGTTTCTATGATGCTATGTTTCTATGATGCTATGTTTCTATGATACTATGATTCTGTGATGCTATGATTCTATGATTCTAAGAATAAAGCAACCTTTGCACCTTGTCTTGTCCCGTGCCCCATTGCAAGATCCTCCAGTTGCATCTAATTGCCAAGACAAAAGTTTTCATCAATTTCTGAAACCTGATGAGAAAAAAATATAGACATAAAGAAATAAAAGAAAAAGAATTAAAACATATCTAAATCATCATGGTGGAAAACTGTTCTAACCATGGCTGTCATCTAAGAGAGGTTAGAAAAGAGCAAATCTCACGGCACTGCTGCATGCACTCAGAGCATGTCTGACTGACACGACCCTCTGATAGGACCAGACTAGGCTGCTCAGGCTGCAGGTTTGGAACTGGCTGTTTAAAGAGGTAGGGAAGAGCTGGAGTCCCCATGGCTTAAGCCCTGCTATTGAGCTGCTGCTTGATAAGAGGCAGGGGCAGAGTGCTCACTCCTAGGAGTGAATGATGCTCAGATGTCTGACACATCATTCCTTCCTCTGTAGGAAGCTGGCAGAGCTGCAAAAGATCAGAGGACCTACCAAGATGCATAACTCAGGGATGCTCTGACCCGCTGCTGGCTGGCTGTGTGAGCCTGCTCTCAGAGGCACACTGACTAACCACCCACAACACAAACTGTCAAGACCCAGCAGTTCACCTTGGGCTTCAGAGTCTCTGGAGTTTGACCCCAGCCTGCTGTGGCTCACAGAGTCTGGGCAGATTGCACAACCTTCAGCTAACTGCAGCTGCCACTGCTGGCGGAAATCCCAGGCTCAGCCGTACTGGGGCTCTGTGGCTTCTCTTGCCCTTGAGTAGCTCATGAAGCTCTCTTGCAAGGGCAGAACCTGGCATCCAGATCTGCAGCTACTGAAGTCCATTTACTGTCACACACATGCAATTTGTCCTATGGAGCTCAGGCACCACATTGTTGGGAAGGGAGAAAAGTGATGTGAGGCAGTGGCAAATACTTTGTTGATCATCTCTTGGTTTTCAGAGTAGCTCCTTGCTTGTTTTTATATAACATAAAGGAAGAAGAATATTAGGCAAAAGGAACAAAAAGGATTGGAACTGAAAAATGAATACAGTTGAATTATGAATTTCATCATGACCTTATTCACAGTCAGAAAAACAGGCCTGTGGTTTGCTAAGAAAAATCATAGAATCATGGAGTCATAGAATCAGGCAGGGTTGGAAGGGACCACAAGGATCATCCAGTTCCAACTCCCCTGCCATGGGCAGGGACACCCTACCCTAGATCAGGCTGGCCAGAGCCTCATCCAGCCTGGCCTTAAACACCTCCAGGGATGGGGCCTCAACCACCTCCCTGGGCAACCCATGCCAGGCTCTCACCACCTCATCTGGAGAACTTCCTCCTAACATTCAGTCTGAATCTACCCATTTCTAGCTTTATTCCATTCCCTCCAGTCCTATCCCTACCTGACAGCCCAAAAAGTCCCTCCCCAGCTTTCTTGCAGCCCCCTTCAGACACTGAAAGGCCACAAGAAGGTCACCTGGGAGCCTCTTCTTCTCCAGACTGAACAGCCCCAACTCTTTCAGTCTGTTCTAGTAGCAGAGATGCTCCATTCCTCTGAGCATCCTCGTGGCTCTTCTCTGGACACACTCCAGCATCTCCACATCCCTCTTGTCCCAGGGGCTCCANCTATTTTCCCTTGATCTTCACTAGAGCAAGGAAAAAGAGGGAGAATCCATTGCCTTTGCCATTTCTAGAGCCCTGATGTAGCTCAGTTGTTAAGCCACAGCAGCAGTGCAATCACACCTAAACATGAACGGTTGTCTTTCCTCTGTCTCTCTTCACATGTGTTAGGCTTTATAAAGTGCTGAGGAAAAGGAAATTGAGATTACACCACTTACAGATGTCCTGAGAATGCTGGGAATTGTTGATGGAATAAACTAGCCTGAGAGATCACCTTTCCTGCATTTCAAAGCATGTGTTCCCTAATTTGGCTGATGCTGAGAGATGTTTTCTTCGTGGGGCCTTCGGTCTCTTCCACTTTGGCAAGCTGCGGGAGGAGATGATATAAGAGAAGCTGGTCCAAAGTCAAGTACATACAATCTTGACTTCAATTCATGTTTGGAAGGAGAAGCTGTTTCTACTACATAAATAAATCACACCCATAACAAAATCTTTTCTCTGGCTGCCTGACAGCAATACCCAGTGGAAAACGAAACTTTTATCAGGGCAGAACCTGTGAGAACTGTCCCTTTGTCAGGAGAAAGGATTAAAGCCATGCTGCTTTCAGCCTTGGCCCAATTCCTGAACTAAACTACAATGGCTTCATTTCCTTTCCTCTTCAGTGGGAATTTACAGCTGCTGAAAGGTACCAGCTTAGCAGCCCAGGACACTGAAGGCTGTTAGTGATCCAGAGAGTGAGAACACCACAGGCAATGGAGTGCAGAACTCGATTCAGAGGTTCATAGATTGGTTTAGTTTGGAAGGGACCTTCAAGATCATCCAGTTCCAACCCCCTGCCATGGGCAGGGACACCTTCCTCTAGCCCAGCTTGCTCATGGCCTCATCCAGCCTGGCCTTGTACACCTCCAGGGAGGGGGTGCCCACAGTCGCCCTGGGCAACCTGTGCCAGCATCTCAGCACCCTCACTGGAAAGAATTTCTTCCTCATGATCAGTCTGTTTAAAATAAAATCTGCCCTGCTCAAGCTCCAGTCCATTCCCTCTCATCCTAGCACTACAAGCCCTTGTCAAAAGTCCCTTCCCAGCTTTCTTGAAGCCCACTTCAGGTACAGGCAGGTTGCTCTGAGATCTCCCTGGAGCCTTCTCCTCTCCTGGCTAAACAGCCCCAACTCTCCCAGCCTGTCCCCATAGGGAATATTCTGCAGCCCTCTGATCATCTTCATGGCCTCCTCTGGACCCGCTCCAGCAGCTCCATGTCCCTCTTGTGTCGGGGGCACCAGAACTGGAGGCAGTGATGCAGGTGGGGTCCCACAAATGTGGATGGGAAAACTTTTTCAGGCAGATAACTTTTTCCTCCCCACAAGACAAGTACAATTCTGAGACCCTTTGAGGTCTCTGTGAACATTGTGTCCACTACAGTTCCTAAAGAATGGTTACCTAAAAAAAAACTAAGATCTTTCCCATCAAAACAGGTCAGTCAAAAAATGTGAACAAAGCAACTATGACCATAACTATTTCACTGCCAGTTTCAATGGTGAAGCTCCCCAAGCAGCATTCTTTTTCATGTCAGATATCCCCAAAAGAGGTTATTCTTGAGATGTTGTCCTATCTTGTTATTCAGACTTCAATCTCACACATTCACAGCTGGCATTGGGTTGGAAGGGACCCTCAAAGGGCATCTTGGCCAACCCCCCGCACTCAGCAGGGACACCTCCAACCAGAGCAGGCTGCACAGGGACACATCCAGTCTGATCTTCAATGTCTCCAAGCATGGGGCCTCAACCACATCCCTGGGCAGCCTGTTCCAGGATTTCACCACTCTCCCTGTGCAGAACTTCCTCCTGATGTCCAACCTAACTCTGCCCTGCTCCAATTTTCTATCATCCATGCTGTAACAGGTACATGGGTCCAAACTCTTCTCTCCATTCATGGCAGAGTTATTGCAGAACCGTGAAGACACAACAAATATTGACACAGAGTTTATGATAATAGCTATCAGGTGATTTAAATCAAAATATTCTAAGCTTAGCCACTGAGACATATTCTTGATAACATCTGCAGGGACCTCAAAGCTCAGCCAGTTCCAACCCATAGGCAGCTACACCTCCCACTAGTACAGGTCACTCAAGGCCTCATCCAACCTGGTCCTGAACACCTCCAGGGAGGATCTTCANAATGTGCTGATTGATCTTAGGAGGAAGTTCTTCAGTGTGAGGGTGATGAGACTCTGGAACAGGCTACCCAGAGAGGTTGTGGCTGCCTCCTTCCTGGAGGTGTTCAAGGCCAGGATGGATGAAGCCTTAGTCAACCAAGTCTAGTCAGGAAGTGTCCCTGCCCATGGCAGGGGCATTGGAGTAGATGATCTCTGAGGTCCCTTCCAATCTGAGCCATTCTAGGATTCTATGAATAGGTGTCTTTTTTCTTAAGAAGTCTTTGAGATATCAATGCCATATCTGTAGACAATTAAATTTATTATAATATCATCAATCATGAGATATTGGTAATTCCATTGTTGCAAGTGAGGTGCACATTAACACACACAGATTAGGATGCCACACAGAAATGTTTACCCTTTGACTAGGCTGTGGGCCCATGTGTAAGCCATGCCCATCCTGACTCAGGTGGTGGGAAGAGATCACACAAGAAATTCTCCTCTGCAGCTCTGGGTTCCTTGGTGCTTGTCAGCACAGGGCTGAGCTCCCAAAAATACACCAGAAACTTCCCATGCTCCATATTTTAAATGCAAACTTAGAGTACTTTTAGGAGTATCTTGGTTTAATATCTTAGACCAGCAAATAATATTTGCTCAGAAGTGCTCATGAGCAACTGAACCAGGAGGCAAAGAAAAGGAGAGTCACAGAACTGTCAGGGCTGGAAAAGCCCTCAAGGATCATCCAGTTCCAATCCCCCTGCCATAGGCAGGGACACCTCACACTAGAGCAGGTTGCCCAGAGCCACATCCAGCCTGGCCTTAAGACCTCCAGGGATGAGGCTTCCACCACCTCCCTGGGCAACCTGTGCCAGTGTCTCACCACTCTCATGTGGAAGAACTGCTTCCTAACATCTACTCTAAATCTCCCCTCCTCTACTTTTGTTCCATTCCCCCCAGTCCTATCACTACCTGACACCCTAAAAAGTCCCTCCCCAGCTTTCCTGTAGCTCCCTTCAGATGCTGGAAGACCACAATAAGGTCTCCTCAGAGCCTTCTCCTCTCCAGACTGAACAGCCCCAACTCTCTCAGCCTGTCCTCACAGGAGAGGAGCTCCAGCCCTCTGATCATGCTTGTGACCCTTCTCCAGACACAAGGAAGCACAGTTTGAACTTGTGTTCTCATATTAGCTGCTGTCCTTGCTCCACTCCAGCTCCTCAGACCTTTGGTAGGGGGAGGGTAACTAACTTAAGACTTCCTTGAATTCCTTAAAACACAGCTTTGGATGGCCAAGTTCAGAGCATGTCTAAAAGGTCAAGGGATTTATACGGTGGTGTGATGGTTTGGGAGTTCCCTGCTCCCCCACACTATGAAAATCACCCGGGCTAGACTCAGCCAGATGGAAGTTAAGGACTGAAGCTCTATTTACAGCTCAGCACAGTGTACAAGCAGATATATACACAATAGACAGGATTAGTTACAGACATATACAAGTTAAAGGTAATACAGAAACACAGTCCCCCTCCCAGAAATCAGAGTCCCCAGGAGGGGCTCCCAGCCACCTTTCCACCTTCTTTCCACCCCTCTGCCTTACCCCAGGGTCTGCCTTACATGCAAGGTGAGTTTGGAGGATGGGCAAGGGGAGTTAGAAGCAGAATGGTTAGCTAGGTTAGCAGAGAGGCCAGCAGACACACAAGCAGCCAGAGAGACAGAGAGACTCTTTCTGTCCTACCTATATTTGTGTCCTTGTTCTTACACATCTTACACAAGCCTATGAGTGCAGCAGACACCACCAGTGTTTGCTTTTCACAGCCTAGAAACTATTTTTTTTTCATTAAAATATTCCAATTAGCCTCAAACCAGCACATGTGGCTGGTGGATGTGAGCCTGAGTGCATCTCAGTGAGCATGACTGAAAACTGTATCTGGGGGAAGCTAGGTCAGCCTCAGGCGCTCCCGGGATGAGGGCAGGCGGAAGAAGGTGTAAAATACACCAGCCCAGACTCCCTCCAGAATTGGAGAACTCAGATTCACATCTGAATTTGGCTCCCACTGCCTGACTCGGGAAAGCAAACACTTTCCAAGTCTGCAGACATCAGTACATTCTGTGCAAAAGCCTTACAGGGATACTGCTAAGCTTGTCTAGCCCACAAATTAACTTAGCCTGACCTAGCTTAGGTTTTACTCTGGAGGCACAGCCTGCATTCAGAGAACCTCTATGAAGCACAAATGAAATTAGGAAAGCAGAATGTCCTGCTCTGCAACCTGCCACTGCATGCTGGGGCTGCCATGGGTGTCTGTGCTGGGGCTGCCATGGGTGTTTGTTTATGCTGGGGCTGCCATGGGTGTTTGTTTATGCTGGGGCTGCCATGGGTGTCTGTGCTGGGGCTGCCATGGGTGTTTGTTTATGCTGGGGGTGCCATGGGTGTTTGTTTATGCTGGGGCTGCCATGGGTGTTTGTGCTTGCTGGGGCTGCCATGGATGTTTGTGCTGGGGCTGCCATGGGTGTTTGTTTATGCTGGGGCTGCCATGGGTGTCTGTGCTGGGGCTGCCATGGGTGTTTGTTTATGCTGGGGCTGCCATGGGTGTTTGTTTATGCTGGGGCTGGCATGGGTGTCTGTGCTGGGGCTGTCATGGGTGTTTGTTTATGCTGGGGCTGCCATGGGTGTTTGTGCTGGGGCTGTCATGGGTGTTTGTGCTGGGGTTGCAGGTGGACCTGCTGCTTTGTTAGATGGAAGAACAGTCTGTCAGGGCACTACAGAGAAGCCTCCAGCATCCTTACAACAAGGTGCTGGCCAGTAAAATGATCAGAGGACTGGAGCACCTCTGCTACAAGAACAGGCTGAGGAAACTGAAGTTGTTCAGCTTGGAGAAGAGAAGACTCTGGGGAGACCTAATAGCAGTTTTCCAGTACCTGAAGGTGGGCTACAAGAGGGATGGAGAGACACTGTTTGCAAAGGGCTGCAGGGACAGGATGAGGAGCAATGGTTTGAACTGAGAGCAGAGCAGATTGAGATTGGATGTTAGGAACATGTCCTGTACCATCAAGGTGCTGGAACACTGCAACAGGTTGCCCAGAGAGGTGGTTGGGGCCCCATCCCTGGAGATATTCAAGGTGAGGCTTGTCAGGGCTGTGGGCAACCTGATCTAGTGGAGGATGTCCCTGCTGAGTGCAGAGAGAGTTGGACTGGATGAGCTTTGGAGGTCCCTTCCAATCCAAACCACTCTGTGATTCGAGGTACTGTGAGAAGCACATGGAGAGAGAGACTGCTTGGCTTTTGGATGTGTGGCAGCTATATAAGCTGCAAGGGGGAAATATCTGTTAGGTAAAGAGACAAAGTAAAAGCACTGATGCAGGCAGCTGATATGGGATTTTAACCCCAGGCTCACATGGAAGGGAAGAAGATGATTTGCAGCAAAGCCTAATCACTTCACAGAGAGCTGCTGGAGCAAGTGCTTCCAAAAAGTTACTGAAACTGTGGACAAGCAGAGAGGTGCCCAAGACTTGGCTATAGGAAAGCTGCCATCTCTCTCCAGATCTGCCCTGGAAAGGAGTGCAGACCTTCACAGGCTGCCATCTCCTTCACTTCTAGAACCCTCATGGAAAGCAGCAGGGTAAATTATGCAGCAGCTGGCCAGACATCTGAGGAGCCCTGGGGAAAGCACTATAAGCCATCTTCTACCACCAATATTTGGCCTTATGATGGAAAAGTTACCAAAGTAAGGAAATATAAAACTCCTGACCTGAAAACATTACCAAAATTGGCAAGAAATTTTGGTTTTTCTAATGTAAGCTCCCAGACCAAGGAAATACATAACCTGACTTGATTCCATTCCTTTATATTGCCAGTTCTGAATGCAGAATCAATGTCTGGTGTCCTAACATTCCTCATCCATCCCATTCCTCTTTCTCCTTTGATGGCAAACAGGGTTTGATAGAACCTGGAAGGATTTCACTATAGTAGAAAATGATTTTGAATTGGAGTTTTGGGGTGTTGCTTAAAGAGTCTACAACTGCCACCACTGGGAATAAATTGCTCAAATTCCATTTTGTTTATAGTCAAACTCATCAGATCTTCCTTCTGTCTAGATTCCATGATGTCCCCAGCATGAGAAGGATACAGAGCTGCTGGAGCAAGTCCAGAGGAGGCCACAAAGATGATCCAAGGTCTGGAGCAGCTCTGCTGTGAGGACAGGCTGAGGGAGCTGGGAGTGTGCAGCCTGGAGAAGAGAAGGCTGAGGGGGGGGACCTCAGAACTGCCTGACAGTGCCTGAAGAGATCCTTCAGGAAGGCTGAGGGTGTCTAGAGACAGGCCAAGGGGGAATGGTTTGGAGCTGAGGCAGAGCAGGGTTAGAGTGGAGCTGAGGAAGAAGTTCTTCAATGTGAGGGTGGTGAGACTCTGGAACAGGCTGCACAGGGATGTTGTGGCTGCCTCCTCCCTGGGGTTGTTCAAGGCCAGGTTGGATGAGGCCTTGGGCAACTGAGTCTAGTTGAGAGATGTCCCTGCCCATGGCAGGGAAGTTGGAGTAGATATCTCTGAGGTCCCTTCCAACCAGATATATTCTGTGATTCTATGACATCAGAAGAGGAATGCCATCATAAGAGAAGATCAGAAACTAGAAAGAATAATGCTGCTCTTCTTCATACATTAGTGCTGTTAGAGGAAGTCTTGAGACCTTAGAAGAGTTGGTCAGGCTCCCAGTGCTGCTTTGAAAGACATTATCTCCTTTATAAGAAGGAACCTGCAGGATGTCCTCAAATGGATGCTGCACATCACACAGCAGAAAGAATGACAGAACCTTAGAGGTT
>WBNM01004350.1:0-19810 GCA_013399055.1 Ramphastos sulfuratus
TGGAGAGTGGCCTAGCAATGACTCCCAAGAGCTCCCTCAGCATCCATGGGTGCACCCCATCAGGATCCAAAGATTTATGGATGTTCAGATTGCTTAACTGATCCCTAACCAAGGCAAACTCCCCTTTTATCCTGATCTGCTGTGAAGCTCCTGAAGACCGTCTCCAGCAGTACAGGCAAAGAAGGCATTCAGTAGCTCTGCCTTCTTTGTATGCTCTGTCACCAGGGCACGTACCTCATTCAGCAGAGGGTCTACATTGCCTCTGGTGTTAGTTTTGTCTGCAGTGTATTTAAAGAAGCCCTTTCTGCTGTCCTTGACCTTTCTTGGAAGGTTGAATTCCAACAAGGCCTTAGCTTTCCTAGTTGCCTCCCCACATCCTCTGACAACAGTCCTACACTCCTCCCAGGCAGCCAGCCCCTCCTTCCATGATCTGTAGACTCTCTTCTTCACTTGAGTTTGCTCAGCAGTTCCCTGCTTAACCATGCAGGTCTCTCTTGTGTAGCAATCCAAATTCTTTCTTCCCCACTGTCACTTCTGTCTCTGGAGGTTTGAACTGGGGAGGAAGAAGGTGAGAAAAATTGCTTTCCCTTCCCCATGGTGGGCTGGAAAGGGGAACAGCAAAAGTGCCCTTTCCACACATGTACTGACTCGTGGGAAAGCCCGTGCTGGAATCAGCTGGTGGTTGGCTGGGTTCTCTGCACCCAGTATACATGGTAAATGGACACTTTGTCTAGGAACATCATAAATAGAGTGAGGAAAAAAGCACAGGGTTCCTGCCTTTACACAGCTCCTGCTGGGAGAGTTCTCACTTTTGGACAGCTCCCACTTTTGCAAGGTCCCCATTTTTGCACTGCCCTGTGCAGTCCTGCTCTTGCACAGGTCCTGCCACTTGCCCACAGGTCTGCGAGTTCATCAGGTCCTTAGGTCTACTTGAAAGAGCTGCCAGCAGCACCAGGAGCCAGCTTTTCTTGGACCACACTATGTCCTGACTCTCCACTTGCTGGGAAAGAGGCCAGCAGTTTGTTTTTTTCCCCATGCTGCCAAGGCAGTACCACTCCACAAATCTTTGCCTCATGGAAGTTGTGTCTGATTGGACTCTTGCTGTTTGGATCCATAACTGGATATAACTTGCAGTTTCAGGAAGCTGCTGAGCTGCAAAGAAATCCAGCAAGGGATCATCACCTATTTCCTACCTCACCTCCATGAGTAAGGTCTGCTCTTCCCTTAAATTCTGCGCTCAGCCTGATTTCTAAGTCGGGTAAAGCTGTGTTGCAGCTTAGCCTTTTCCATTTTCTGGCTTTCCTAAATCACTAAGCTTGCCCATAATCTTCCTTGAAGATTTCCCCACCGAATTAGAGCCTAGAAATAAACCTTAACTAGTTCCGTATATAGTTCAGGGGTGGGATTTTCAGGAAAATAAAAATAATTCTATTTTTATAATTCCTGCCTTGGCCAATAAACACCCAACCAAATCAGTCTCCTGGCTCCCTTTCCTGATTCTGTACCTGCTGGGATGCTCAGATTTTGAGCTTGGAAGAACCGTTCCTGGAATATCAAACAACTACCTTGGGACCCGTTACTTTCCAGTTCCGTGTCCCAGGGGATTTCCCCTAGCAATTGCTTGAAATGCCAAAACTGGCCCTGCTGAAGTCCAGGGTTGCAATACTGCAGAGTGTTCTGTTCCTACCACACAAGATCCTGAACTCAAACATCTCATGGTTGCTTTAGCCAAGGCTGCCGTCAGCCTTCAGCTCACCCTGAACACAGCGAGCACTGCAATGCTGGAAACCTCTGACAGAGTAATTGCTTTGTTTGACTATAAGGTAACAGGGATAATGAGACTGCCATTAAACAGAAGCTGTACCTCACAGAACAATCCTATGAATCCCTTCTAAGACAGAGAGCATTCTGCTTCCAGAGCAGTGTGAACAAGGCCAATGTCAAAGCATGCTGGTGGACAATTCCAGCCATTTTTGCAGGTATTGACAGTATTTGGTCTATAAGCTTATCTATCCCATGATTTCTAAACAAGCAGTTACCTAAAGATGTTTTGAGCTAACTCCATTAAAAGACAGATTTTACCAGCTTCAGAGACACTTAAATATTCCTTCCCTGAAAAATATTTCCATCTGTTTAGCCATCCCATAATTTTATGTGTCATTCCAACGCTCTGACACTTCTTAGTTTGACTTGTAGCTCTGTTTCCAAGTCCAGCCAAGATTTTTAAAGTATGTACCTATTTAAGTTTCAGAAATAATTCATCATCCAGTATAATCTATTAAAGGAAAAGCAGTAGACTAGGAGCAGCATTTGAGTACACCCATACTTTGCTGTTATTCACTGGGGAAAGTGCTATTACTTCACTACTGAAGTAAGCCAAACAGAATACAACAAACAGTTGGCACACCAGATGACAAGAATACAAGTGTCCCACACACATTTTGTTTTCTTGCTTTGTAAATTAAATTTTACTACAGCATAGCTGTAGATGACAAGAGTATTGGAGCTCACATTGCAGGCAAACCACTACATCTACCATTCTTTAAGGGCTGTGTTATGCAGTAAGTGTGCTATAGTTTTCCTAAATAAGATGAGACACATGTTATTTAAAAAAAAAGTGTAAATAATCTCACTAGCTCTTCTGGAATTTAAGTTAAATTAAAACCCTGGTAAACTATTCGTTTTAGGAAGCAAAGAAAACATCTGTTCTTTTGTTTTGTAGGCCTTGTACTACACTTACATTTCAATGCCATAACTAGTTGTTAGCCCTGCAAAGTGTTTGTCTGACAACTCACCCTAGAAGCCTGGCTAATAACACAGTACAACAGAAAACAACAATTCTAATTCACCTGAATATTATGAATCAGAACACAAGCACTTCCTTCTAGCATTGGTCTACAGTAACAGAAATGACAGCAGACACCTGGCTTTGTATTCACCTTAGAGATCAGCAGAAACCTTTCCTTTCACTTCAGTGTGAGACACAGCAATGGCCTAATTGTGTTACTTTCAGCTCAGTTTTACACATGCTCTTACCGTGTCGTAATCACTATGGGAATATCCAAACGTAGGGAATTCTTCAATATCTTCCTGGGTCATATATTCCACCTCTTCCTTTGCAATCTTTTCAAAAACTTGCCGGTAGACTGTAAAGAATCCCTGAAATGGAAAAAAAAAAAACAACCAAAAACCAACAAAAATTAAATAAAACTGTTCTACTCATGGCTCAGTAAAAGACAAATGCTTAGCTAGAGCACTGTATTTTACAGAAATACTACAATTCTGCAACAGCAACTCAAAATCAGAGCAAAGGCCTTGTAAGCAAGACCATTTTCTTTAATTGTTCCCATTCTCTCTCATTCCTTTTATTTCTGTCTCTATCACATCATTTCTGTCACAGACATCAAGGACCTGTATTCAAATCTAAATGAAAACAAAACAAAGGACATTTCAGCATGCTGAAGATGTTGGTAACTTTCTGGTTGCACAGGATCAAGTTTTGAGGAAGTTCCAAACATCTCTTTTTAAGTTGCTACCAACTTACTAGTAGTTTAGTAATACAAAGACAGGTAAGAATTTTCTCCAGCAGATTTTTTTCTAATCATACAAGAGTTTTTTGGGTTATGATAAGAATCTTAAAAATCCAACAGGCAATTCAATTATAGGAAGCAAACTTTCCCAGGGACTGTTGTTATATTGCCTCATTTTTTTTTTCAGTTTGTAGCATTCTAGCTGGTTACAGATGCTTCCAAATAAACAGCAAAGCACTGGAACGCTTCACTACGTAACATAAATAAATAATGCACAGACTCAGTTGTATAGCTGGACACCAAGCAACTGTTGGACCAGAAGCAGGAACTGAAGCTTTCCTATTTAGTTTTAGGAAAACTTGTGTAATTATTATTACTACCTGTGTGCAACTAATCCACAAAGAGATTTTCAGCACAGAGTAGATGTCAGCACTTTTCATGAAATTTAAACTGACTCATGTAAGATGAATGAATTCCTCACCTTTTCATCATCTCCATATCCAGAGTAACAGCTAACAGTGAAGTAGCGTAGCAGATCTAAAGTATCATCTTGGTAGTCTCCATCAACTCCTTTCAGCAGAGCCTCCCTGTGATTATCATACCTAATAAAAAATGCACAGTATCAAGCAAGTGGAGACACAGAACATTCCTCAGTGCTGGCGAGCTAACACAGTACACCTCAATGTAGAGCTTAGCCCAATGCTTGGTGTTTGTATCTCACACAGTCACAGTCATCGCAGAGAAAAAAAGACAATCTCACTAAGTATTCTCTCTTGTCCTTTAGATTGCTTTATCTACAGTGTCTACAGCTGCAATTCCTTAACAGGTAGCTAGCAAATGGATTTGACCAAGATCATAGAATCACAGAATGGTAAGGTTGGAAGGGACCTCAAGGATCATCTAGTTCCAACCCCCTGCCACAGGCAGGGACACCTCCCACTAGAGCAGGTCACTCAAGGCCTCATCCAACCTGGCCTTGAACACCTCCAGGGAGGGAGCAGCCACAACCTCCCTGGGCAACCTGTGCCAGTGTCTCACCAACCCTCACTGCAAAGAACTTCCTCCTAACATTCAGTTTAAATCTCCCCTCTGCCAGTTTAAACCCATTGCCCCTTGTCCTGTCATTGCAAGACCTTGTAAACAGTCCCTCCTCGGCCTTCCAGAAGGGCCCCTTCAGATACTGGAAGGCCACTATAAGGTCTCCTCGAAGTCTTCTCTTCTCCAGGCTGCAGAGCCCCAACTCTTGTAGCCTGTCCTCATAGCAGAGCTGCTCCAGCCCTCTGAGCATCAAGATGCTTCAATAGACTTTCAGAAATGGACAGCACATTATTTAATTCATCCAAAACACCAAAAAAACCCCCAACCCAAATCACATATTATCATTTAAAACTGAAAATCAGCACTTATGCTTTAAGGAGAACAAACAGTGCAGGTCTATTTGCTGCATAATCTGGTAGATGTTTCAGCCCATTCAAACAAAACAAGCTATAAAGAACATTCAAAGTAGCAATCTCTTGAAAGAGATGTCTGTGGCATGTCAAATTAGAATTGTCATAGAATCATTAAGGCTGGGAAAGCCCTCTAAGATCATCAAGTACAACTGTCAACCCACTACCACCACACCCACTAAACCTTTGTCCCGAAGTGACACAGAAATACACACACGCACACATCAAGGCTTACCACCTGCAGCAATACTGAACACCTGCAAGTGATGCTGACTCTTCCTCCCTAAAACAGGAAGGGCTATGGCCAGGGCTACTTGTACACCCTAACACTCAACTGCCCGCCCGCTCTGGGAAGAGGGAGCAGAAGCCAACGCAGCACGTTCCCTAAGTGCCCAGCTCAGTACTACCTCTCCAGACACTGCAAGTAAGGTGTGGGTGCTCAGCTGTGCTTTGAAGGCTACGCACTGCCTGGCTCCCAACTGTTTCAGCAGCCTGCAGCAAAGTGGCTGCTTCTGACACAGAGGCCCGTGCTGACCCGCAGCAATGTCCAGACAAAAGCAAAAATCCTGGCTGAGACCGAACTGAAAAAGCCTTTTCCAGGCGCTGCTCACCAGGCTCTTTCCTGAGGGTCACTGAGGACGTCATACGCTGCCTGGATTAATTTGAACTGCGCCGCTGCTTCCTCCGTGTTCTCTAGGTTTTTATCTGTAAGACAACGTAGTGACATCGTAAACGGTTCAATACACGACGCGCAGCACCCGCCAGCGCCTCTCCACACACCGACCGCCAAGCGGCGAACGCTACCGATGACGCCGCTTCAACCACCGACACGCTGCACACGCTGCCGTCCGGGACGCAGCTCCCGGCCGCGCTTCCCGCAGCCTCTCCCCACGGACCCGGGGCGGCCCAGCCGGGGCGGCACGGACAGCACCGGGAAAGCACCGACCGCAGCCGCCTGCGAGGAAAAGAGGCTTTTCTTCCCTGCAGACAGGGCCCTGTAGAGCCAAGCAGGGCAGAGGCAGGCCGGGCCCTCTCCTCGGGCCTTCGGCCGGGCCCGACCGGCGGAGGGCGGGCGCCGCAGTCTTACCCGGGTGCCAGCGCAGCGCCAGCCGGCGGTACGCCCGCTTCAGCTCCTCTTCGCTGGCGTCGCGCTTCACCCCCAGCACCTCGTAGTGACACTTCATGGCGGCGGGAGCAGTGCAGCAACTCGTGGGGGGAAACGCCGGCCGGCGGCGCGGCCAGGGCAGCGGGCGTAGGCGGGGCCCGCCGCAGCGCAACCGCCTAGAGCCCGGCCCGCCACCAGCCCCCGCCGGGAGGAGCTACGCGGCCGGAGGCGGGGCGGGCGCCGCCGGACGCAACCACCGCCTCCCCGCGCCTGCGACCTGACTGGGGCAGCGCTTGCCGCCCTCGCACCCGGCTGACTGGTGGCTGTCGCAGGAACACCGGGAGGCTGCTGTGTCCATGCGTACAGCCGGGGCCGGGTTCTGTCCTCATCCGGTGTCAAAGAGCCGAGTGCCTCGTGCTAGACTTCCGCGCACGCTCCGCAGCTCAGAGGTGCAGCCAGCGCAGCTCCCTCGTTACTCGTGTTACCTTTGTGGTTTTTTTCGGACCGTTGTGCTCTTCAGAGAGCACAGGTTTGGCCAAAGCTGCCTGTTTCTTGCTACATTAGATGCACATCGGTTGGACTGCATGAACCAAACTTCGAGTTAGACAGCAAGGCCTGCGGATGTGTTGATGGCAAGTTGAATATACATCAACAGTGTGCCCTGGCAGCCAGAAAGGTCAGGTGTGCCCTGGGGTGCTTTGATCACAGTATAGTTGGCCAGTCAAGGGAGGTGACTGTCCCACTTTATACTGCACTGGTAGAGCTCCAGTACTGTGTGCAGAGTTTTGGGTGCCTCAGTATATGGACATCAAACTATTCAAGTGGGCCCAAAGCAGGGTATTGAGTTTTCAAAGGCAAGACTTAAAAGGAGCAGGTAAAGTAATTTGGCTTGTTCAACCTGAAAAAGGCTGAGGCTCTCAGGGCAGGCTACAGGTGGAAAGCAGTGAAGGGTCTGTGTCGTGGTAGGCCTAAATAGGCTTATACATGTCCTGGCTTGCCCAGACATGTTTTTCTGTTCTCCTCCCTTCTGCTGTGGGGAGAACAACTGCAGGAAAGAGGACAAAGAACCTGGAGCCACTGAGTCTGAGGCCTCTGGCTTGCCCAGACTTGTTTTGCATCCTGTGCTCTGCCCAAATTTGGGTAAAGCAAGCCTATTGCTTCACCTAATATGGTCAAGCTTGGTAAAATGCCATCCTGACTGGCTAATCTATGTCCAAAGGCCCATTATTGATAAAAAGGGATGAGCAGGTAGCACAAGGTGCTCTCTGCCATTGTATTCATGCTGCTGCTGCTGCTGCCTCTCTGCATCTTGAACAGTGTGGAACTTCACTACCAGGAACAGGCTCTGAATGCCTGCAGGCAATCGGCCTGCATAGCCAGCGTGACACTGTGCTAAGCCTGCACATGGCATTGCATCCTGCCTGCCCCTCTGCAAGGCTTCTGCTGAATCAGGAGTCAAGAAGAACCAGGTCAGGGACTGTGCCAGACTCCCAGCTTCCTGAGAAAAGAGCCTGGGAAAGCTCTAAAGCCTCTAACAGCTTTGAGACCACCAACAGCAACCCTGACCAGACCACCTTGTTAAACATGACATTGAATTTGTCCTGCATACAGGAGCTACTACTGACAAAAGTAGGTTTCTTTACTACTAAAAGGCAGTTAAGAGCAATATTTGTTTGCATTTCCTACAGATTGTGAGGATTAAAAAAAATGAACACCATTCCCCATGAGAGAATTTATATAGTTAAAACTTTTGAAAGAATACTCTAGTGCTGCCAGACTAAGAAAGCTAACTTTTGAATTCCACTTCATGACATGCATCAGTGACTACCCAATTACTTTCTTTCATTGTACATCTTACAGTGAGTTGCTTCTCAGAGGTAATCAAGAGGTCAGTTCTCAAAATCAGAAATATTTGGAGTGTTCCATTCCTCCTTTCCTGCAGCAAAGTTCTTCAAAACCCATCATCCTCCCAAAGAAAGGAAGACAACAGAAGAGTACGAACACAGTAAAGAAATGGCTATTTTACTTAAAACTGAAGTCCAGTTAGTTTTGCCTGTAAAAATGAGTATTTACATTATGTCAATATAGCTGGTTTCATCACTAGTAACATTTACGCTGATGCTTCCGTTCTGAAAAGCTTTTTTTGCTTCTTCCTCTGAATTTTGCGTAGCTTCTTTTTATCTTTAACAATTGGCTTTACCTCTGGTTTCACAAGCTGTATTTCCACTGGCTTTTCTTCAGCTGGAGTTTTAAAGACCACTTCAGTAGGGTCTTCTCCAATGAGCACCGTACTCCCTGTTTTCTTTATCTTTTGTACCTCCTTCACTTGCTGTTTCTCTCTGAGCTTAGCTGCCACAGACAATCTTAGCAGCCTTCGATGCTGTGAAAACAAATTACATTAGGTTTCAAATAAGCAAGATGGAAGAAATGAGGTATTAAAAAAAACCCTTCATTTCTCTGCTTAATTCTCAAGACCCTCAGTGTATTGACCTATTTTCAGTGACATGAATTTTGCATTCATTCAATTTTTACCAAAATTGCTCTGTTCTCAGATTCTACAAAGGGTCTCAAGGAAAGGCATATGATTCTCCTGTACAGACAGAATACAAGACCAGCTGTCAAATTGGTTGCTAAATAAAGAAGACAAAGACAAAGCTGCTTACTGTATTTGGAGACTGGTAATGGGGATTTTCATACAGAGTTGGTCCTCCAAAGCTGCCTTGGAAGATTTTTATCAGGTTCAGGACAAAACGAGGCCCAATTTCTACTAGAGATGCATCTTCTTCTATTATCTGCAATGAAGAGAACGCTTCCTTCAGCCTCATGGATTGAAACTCAGTATATGACCTTGTAAGCAGCTGGCACACAGCAACACACAACTGAATTCAAATCCAAGATATGATGCCACTGAAGCTGATAAGTTAAGACTAGCATAAAAATAATGCTATATATAAAGCAATTCCTCTAACTTAAAGCAAGCAGTTAGTATTAGATGTCTGTGAATTCCTCCTTTAGAAAGTAAGCTCCAGCACACTTGAGGTCAAAGCAGCAATTAAGATTAACTGGCTAGTACTTCCCACTACTGAGACAACCATTACAGAATCACAACAGAATGCATGTTGTAGTGCACAGAACTGAAATCATCTCTCTCCAGAGAGATACAAAAGAAGGTAATTAATTTTAGGATCCAGAATTACTTTGGGCAAGCACTGCATGTTTGCATATCTTGACAATAAGGATTCTTCTCATTTTATTGCAGTTAATGGATTTGATATTATATTACTTCAGCGAACCGCAAGAAGCTAAGAGAGACCACTAACCTGGTAATTCCGAAACCAGATCCTCTCGTCCGTAACAGTGAAGGTGAAAACATGATCTACAAAAGGCTGGCTTTTGGGGTGATACTGTGGTGTACTAAATATCTGTAATAAAAGGCAGCATAGTATTTCTACATACACATAATTTAAAGGCCATTTAAAATTAATTTACATTTACTAAAGACCCCAATCCCAGGTTACATTCGAAAGTCAAAAGCTGAGAACATGTGTGCAACTGACTTTAAGCATGACTAATTCTTTGAAGAATTTTTTCAAGAGTTTAGAAGTGTAAAACTACTTAAAAAAACACTTGAGATTTTTAAATGTTGCCAAAAAACTACTTCATATGACGCAGAAACACTGCACAGAAGAAGTACAGACCTGAATAAACAGTTCTTTTAGGAGGGCATAATGTGGCTCCTTGTCAAATATCTAAAAAGGAAAAAAAATGTAATTTTACAGACAAGCTAAATGCAATAGTCGTGCAAAAAGAAAACAAAACAAGGACATGTTCAATGAAGTAAAAACTGTACTTACTGGGTCAAAAGACAGAAGAGGACGTGAGCCTCTTAAGCAGTTTCCTGTCATCTTCAATTCAGCCAGTGTGTGAACTACAATTAAATATTAAATTGTTAATTTTGTTATTTTTAATTCTTTAATACAATTAAAAATAACAAAAAAAAAATCATTTTAGTACTTACAGAGAATTGCACAGACAAGAGAGCAAGAATCCAAACACAATAATGCCAATCAACTTACCATTCTGCACCAAGAATTTAGCTGATGGTCCCTGTGGTGTATTTGAAAACCTACAGTAGTGGGGAGAAAAGAATGTTAACAGTAGTCAGAAGGCATGACAGATTTACAGTACACCAATCAGTTACCTCTGAATTGAAGTCATTTCAGTTGCTTTTACAGCACTCAACACACTTAGAAATACTTGCTTTCTAAGCACTTTTGTAAAATGCTTTTGTAAACAGTCTACCAAAAACTGGTCATGCATTGTAAACTTGCACTACCCACAGAAGCAAGAGAGAGCACAGATTCACCAAGTGACAGTTTTCTGCATCTTCACAAGCACAATAAACTTCAGCTAGAATGGGAGCATCCTCAGCTATAAACAGAAACATAAGAAAACATAACATTTCCTTACCACATATAGAGATCCTGTTTCTTCTTGGCTTCAAAAAAAATGCACTTATTGCAGTTTTTCATTTCGCACACCTACACAAGACACATGGAATTATTTGTGAAGATAATTGATGTGAATATGTTTTCAATAAACTTTCCAGATTAACCTCTGTATCTTCCACCCTCCAAAACCAATGTTCAAAAGCAATTATCTCGTCTCAATGTACTACTCCTACTGATCCCCAAATTTAAGTTGAAGCACTTGTTATGCTGAAAAATCTCATGTATTTATTACCAGCAGTAATAGTGTCACTGAAGTTACAAGCAAGCCAGGATATTAATAGATTCTACACAGAAAGACATGTTCAATTTTCTTTCTCCATTAGGAAAGGTTTAATAGACTTTATTAATCACTAGCTTCCTGTTTTAACGCAAGTATTCTGACTGTCAATAGTTTCCATCTATGAAGTTATACAGCTCCTGTAATTAGAACTGAGAGTCTTTAAACTTGGTTGCCCTTTCTTCTTGCACATTTAATTGTCACAAAAAATAAAGGAGCACTTGTTAAATCCTGATTACCTCATTAATAACAGCCAATTGATCTTTGCGGTCCATTTTTGTATCTGGAAGAAAAGAAAAACATTTAGAAGGCTGGAAACCAATTTAACAGAAGAGATAAACAGTCAGCCTTTTTGCAAAAATTTTACTAGCTATAAATGAAAGATTAACTATAAAGGTGTTTCAGACACATTATGCAACAGAGAAACACAGCAACAAAAGTGTACCTATAGAGTCAACTAAGGCCATAGGAGTTAATTCCCAGAAAACATTAAGACACAATTACAGTTGTGATATTTGTGTCTCCAAAGGGCTCTGGTGTTTAAGATAAAAATTTTGTCAGAAGAGTAATGTACCACATTTTGAAAAGGAAGAGATGTTTAGAAGTTCTTGGTTTAAAACTATTTTGAAAATCTAAGTTAGAGTGTCTTCTAAACCTACCTGCTTTAGAGTGAGGCATCAATGTCCTCAAGTCTTGCATCAAATGCCTTGTTCTGAAATTAATTCCACGAGAAGAGAATATAAGCACTCGCTCCTTGTTTTTCCATTTACCCTAGGAAAGACAAAAAAAAGTTAAGCAACAAGTTTCTAGCCTTAAAACTACTACAGCACAGCAACAACAAAGGTTTGTAAGAACATTTGTTATTATTTGTCCATTCACACAGGATCGTTGTCAGCAAGAGCGATGACTTCAATACACAATACAGAGATGTAAGTTTTTACATAAAAATAAGACATCAGTCCTGCATCAATTAGTCTCTAGAAAACACAAATTAAGAAAGCTATATGCATTACTTATTTAAAAAAGACACCTCTCCAGCCCTGCAAAACGAGCTGTGAGCCACAATCTCAGAGCACTACTTAGGTTTTTCCTACAGATGAGCATATGGCAGACCTCAACTTACTACTTTTAAGTAAACTACAAGGCATTTATTGAAGCCTTCTCAGGATGACTATTCCTAAATGAAACAGGCAAAATTTTCATATGACCTCTGTATATAATAGAATTATTACCGCTTTTAGATGTCTTTGAGGTTAAGAGAACACAGCTTATTTACATTGTAAGTCGTCGTGTATTTCCCCAAAGGCAACCTACCCATGGCGTGCTACTTTTATTTGTGCTGTGTTTATTAAAAAATTACTAACTAGCCTCTTTGCCCTCGCTTAGCACCTGGGTTTCCTCCCTGCACCCCGAGTTCTGCTACCTCAGCCCTGGGAACAGCAAAAGATGTTGGAGGACCCCCGGGACCCGGGTTTCCGCCAGCAGCGGGCTGCGCCAGATGACGAGGGTACAGCCACGAATCACTCGTACCCGCCACAGACAACGTCGACGGAAACCTTCTCTAAGACCCGGGGCGCGGACGGACACGAGGCACTGGGTAAACATCGGCCCGGGAAGGAAGCGTAGCGGGGACACCGGACCAGCGCGGCCCTGCCCGCTCCGCCCTGGGCAGCGGGGTTGGTGCGTACCTGGGAAACCGGCGGCGGTATGCTGTACTCCTCTGGAGCCGCTCCGTCCGGGCTCGACTTTGCCTCCAGGCCAGGAGCGCTGGGAGCCTTCTTAGCTCGCTTCTTTGGCCGCGCGGCCGGCACGTCACGCTTTCTCTTGGCTGCCGCCATCTTTCCCGACGCACGCTGTGAGCAGCCGTTCCGCACTTCCGGCCTGTCGACACTTCCGGCGCACGACTTCCGCCCGCCTGCGGCCGCGCCGTGCGCGCGGCGGGCCGGTTGCCATGCCGCTCTCCACGCAGCTGCCTGCCAGCGGCGAGCCCTACGTGCTGGTCGCCAGCTTGGACAACGCGCGCCACCTCTCCAGCCTCCTCAGGGCCGTCCATTTCCAGGACCACGCCACTTGCTTCGCCACGGCCAACGGCCTCAAGGTGACGGTGGAGGACGCCAAATGCATCCAGGCCAACGCTTTCATCCAGGTGGGGGCTGTGGCTGCTGGCGGGGCAGCCCTCCCCGGCCTTAGCGTGACCAGGGGCTGATCAGAGAAGGGCTCCACTTGCATTGGTAGAGGAGATGTGCGACAAGTCTGCTCGCAGAGGTGGGGGAACCTGGCGTAAATAACGGCAGAGAGCTGGGAGGTGACGTGAAGGAAGTGCCATGATGAGGCTTTTGTCATTTGTGAAGTGCCCCTGCTTTCAGAAGGTCTCGCTCAGTGCCTGGATGTTTCATACGGGCTTGTTTGTGCTTGAAATCCTGTTTAATATGTTGGCACCAGTTAATCCCACTGCTGCTTGCATGAGCGTGTTCAAAAGGCAGCCATCAGTCATTAATATTTTTAATTGTATTTCATCCTGAAGCAACAAAGGTGAATTTGAGTCAGCTTGAAACGAGAGTGCTAATTCACTGATACACACCCACAGTATCAGCTTGCAGCACAGGCAGGAGTGTGTGGTTCTAAACCAGGCTGGAGCAGTGGTGTGCCACTTCTGCTCTCTGATTCTGGCTGCTCTAAACTCCATCCAGAAAGAATACTTGAGAGGTTATGCATAGGCAGAGGATTTTGGCTACACTGAACTGCCCCTATAGGCAGCTTTAAATAGCAATCTAGATTATTTATTCTTACATTTAATACAAGATCAGAAGCAGCCTTGCTCAGTTTTATGTAACCTCTTGTGGCTGTGATTGCTGGCAGTGTGCACTCACAGCCTAGAAAGCTACCCATTTCTTGAGTTTCATCACAAGAAGCAGGTCGGAGAAGGGATTCTGCCCCCTGACTGCTCTGGTCAGAACCTACCTGGAGCGTTGCTTCCAGCTCTGGAACTCTTAGCATAAGGAAGACAGGGACCTGTTGGAGCAGGTCCAGAGTTAGAGTCACAAAAATATTTGAGGAATGGAGCACTTCTCCCAGGACAACAGGCTGAGAGAACTGGGGGTTGTTTTCTCCCAAAGAAAAGAAGGCTCCAGAGGCTTTATTTGAGCTTTCAGTACTTAAAAGGAGCCTGTAAGAAAAATGGAGACTTTTTAGCAGGGCCTCTTGTGATAGGACAAGATGTAATGATTTTAAACGAAAGAGTATATTTTGACTAGATAAAAAAATGTTTCAAGTGAGGATGATGAAACAGTGGATGAAAGAGGTTTCCCAGAGAGGTGTTAGATGCCCCATCTGTCCCTGGAAATACTCAGGATCAGGTTGGACAGGGCTCTGAGCAACCTGATGCAGTCAAAGATGTCCCTTCTCGCTGTAAGGTGAGAGTTTGAACTGGATGACCTTTAAATGTCTTTTCCAACGCAAACCATTCTGTAATTCTGAGTGTTTGACTGTTTGCAGTTCCAGAAGTGGGGAGGTTTAGGCTTTATATCTTGTAGTTGACTACAAAACTATGGAAGTTTTTACATTTCCATGTTTGTGCCATATTACATTGTTTTGGCTGTGACCTGTTTTTATTCTACTAATTACGAGGATGAAGACTTATTTTTCTTTGATCAGTACTCCGTTACATGGAGGCATCACTTTGTATTGCATTGATGTCTGCAAGTAAAACTGCNGATTTTAAACGAAAGAGTATATTTTGACTAGATAAAAAAATGTTTCAAGTGAGGATGATGAAACAGTGGATGAAAGAGGTTTCCCAGAGAGGTGTTAGATGCCCCATCTGTCCCTGGAAATACTCAGGATCAGGTTGGACAGGGCTCTGAGCAACCTGATGCAGTCAAAGATGTCCCTTCTCGCTGTAAGGTGAGAGTTTGAACTGGATGACCTTTAAATGTCTTTTCCAACGCAAACCATTCTGTAATTCTGAGTGTTTGACTGTTTGCAGTTCCAGAAGTGGGGAGGTTTAGGCTTTATATCTTGTAGTTGACTACAAAACTATGGAAGTTTTTACATTTCCATGTTTGTGCCATATTACATTGTTTTGGCTGTGACCTGTTTTTATTCTACTAATTACGAGGATGAAGACTTATTTTTCTTTGATCAGTACTCCGTTACATGGAGGCATCACTTTGTATTGCATTGATGTCTGCAAGTAAAACTGCTGTAAAATAATTGCAAAACCTCCCCTCACTTCACCTCTTCCCTTTTTTTTTTTTTCCTTTTACAGGCAGAAATTTTCCAGGAGTTTACTGTTCAGGAGGAATCTGTGACATTCCGGATCAATTTGTCTGTTCTTATCGACTGCTTGACCATTTTTGGTACTGGTTCTCTGCCAGGTGTGGTGCATATTTACATGTATCATGTGTAATGGGAAAACTTCAGACTTCCTCACCTGGAGTCTTTCTGAGTATGGCAGCTATTGCTCTTTAGCAAGATTCATCCCTTTTACTTAAGCTAATAGAAGTGTATGCTATGATAACTGCTGACAGAGAAGAAAGTTGCTGATGAACGTGAGCCTAGTCAGTGTGGCAGGGACCACTATAGCAGGTCTGTGTCTTTCTTGTGCTGTAAATCTACTGTACTAAACAGCACTCTGATTTTGGGAAACCAAACATTCAGGTGATGATTACCTAGCAAAAGGAGAGTGTGAACATAATGAAAGCTAAGATGCAGTTTGCATTACACCAGTAACGAGATGAATGATGAATGAGCCAGAGAGAGCCTCAGGATCATGGAGGATTTTCAAGTTCCAGTAAACTCTTTCTAGCATATCCAGCTTCACTGTCACAGTTAGTGTTACGTGTTTGGTAGATGAAATGAGTTGGATTTGAGCTAGTGTCTACCTACAAATCATTTCATTTGGCTGTGTAACCATTACCACTTCACAGAATGTCTGAGAGGCTGCACTAAGCATGCTCTACATCATGGTATTGGAGGCTATATCAAAGATGCTAAATCCAGTTGATCTGTGGCCTATCTACCAGTAGAGTGTGAATTTGCTAAAGAGATCAGGTGTGTTAACTAGCTCTGAAGCATTCTCATTTTTGTTCTCTTTTCAGGAACATCAACAGCCCTTAGGATGTGTTACCGTGGCTATGGTTATCCCTTGATGCTGTTCTTGGAAGAAGGAGGAGTAGTGACAGTGTGCAAAATCAACACTCAAGAACCTGATGAATTGTTAGACTTCGACTTCTGTAGTACAAAGGTTGTTAATAAAATTATCCTGCAGTCAGAGGGGCTACGGGAAGCATTTGCTGAACTGGATATGACCAGTGAAGTTCTGCAGATTACCATGTCTCCAGATAAACCCTACTTCAGGTACTGAAAACTCTGCTTTCAAATCAAATGCTCACGCTTGGCCCCCATTCCTAAGGACAGGATATTTTCAGGGGGTGGAGAAGGGATCTGTTTTAAAATACTGCTTTATTTCAAGAAGAATTGTAACAAGTACAGCGAGTCACAATATGTAATCTAATTAATGTAGTGATTAAGATATTGCCAGCCTTGTGATGCTTATGTGGACAGCCTAGTATTTTTAATTAAGTGCAGGAGTATTCTGTGGAACAACCATTGAGATATGCAAAATGACTGGTTCTGAGGAGTTTTCAGAGAGCTGTGATCACGTGTTTTGAGATGGTGCCTTTTATCTTCCAGGTTATCTACTTTTGGAAATGCAGGAAGTGCTCATCTGGACTATCCTAAGGACTCTGATTTGATGGAAGCCTTCCACTGTAATGAGACCCAGACAAACAGGTTAGGAAGGCTGTGATCAGTCCCCTCTGTGGCAGGCCTGGAAAGTTTAAAATAATGTTGTTTGCATTGCTGTAGCATTCATTTCACTAGTGTGGGGTGAAAAATCTGATAGAAGTCTGCATCTCTGATCAAGAGCTAAGTGCTAATAATGTCTATCCAATATTCTCACCAGGAAAAGGGTGAAATTAGCATGTTGCTAGTTGTTTGTAGTTACTCTACAGGAGTAATCATAGAATTGTTTCAGTTGGATCACATCCAACAGTCAACCTGACACCACCATGGCCATTAAACCATGTCCCAGAGTGCCATGTCTAAATGTTTTTTGATTCAACCACCTCCCTGGGCAACCTATTCCAATGCCTCACTAGTCAGTCTAAACCTCCCCTGGCACCACTTGAGGATGTTTCCTTTTGTCCTATCACTTGATACTGGGGAGAAGAGAACAACACCTACCTCACTACCCCCTCCTTTCAGGTAGTTGTAGAAACTAATGAGGTCTCCCCTTAGCCTCCTTTTGTCCAGAGTGAACAGTCCCAGTTCTCTCAGCTGCTCCTCATAAGACTTTTTCTTCAGGCCCTTTGACAGCATTGTTGCCCTTCTCTGGGCATGCTCCAGCAACTCAGTGTCCTTCTTGTACTGAGGGGCTACAGCAAAACAACACAGTATTCAAGGTTGTGCTGGTTTGAGGCTAATTGGAATATTTTAATGGAGAAAATTATAGGCTGTGAAAAGGAAACAGTGGTGATGTCTGCTTCACTCATAGGCTTGCTGAGATGTTTAAGAATACAAAACAAAGATAAGACACTTGGGCACAGACACTCTCGGGCTGTCTAGCTTCTGGCCTTCTTCTCTCTGCCAAGTAACCTCACTAACCACTTTCCTTCTAACCCCCCTGGCCAATCCCCCAAACTCACCTTGCGCATAAGGCAAACCTTGGGGTAGGGTATAAGGGTGGGGAGAAGGTGGAAGGGTGGTTGGGAGCCCCTGCTGGTGTCTCTGATTTCTGGGAGGGGTGTTGTGTTTCTGTATTACCTTTAACTTGAGTATTTCTATAAATATTCCTGTCTGTTGTGTCTATATCTGCTTGTACATTGTGCTAAGCTGTAAATAGAGCTTCAGTCCTTAACTTCCAGCTGGCTGAGTCCAGTCTGGGTGATTTTACAAAGTGTGTGTGTGGGAGGAACACCCAAACCATCACAAAAGTACAGCCTCACCAGTGCTGAGTGCAGGGGCACAATCACTTACCTACTCCAGCTGTTGCTGATACAGGCCAGAATGCTCTTGGCCCTCTTGGCTACCTGAGCACACTGCTGGCTCATGCTGAGCTGGCTGTTACCCAGGTGTGGGACCTGGCACTTGGCCTTGTTGAACCTCATACAGCTGACCTCAGCCTATTGATCCAGCCTGTCCAGGTCTCTCTGCAGAGCCCCCCTACCCTCTAGCAGGTCAACACTCCCAGCCAATTGAGTGTCATCTGAGAACTTAATGAGGATGCACTCATCCAGTGTTTCAGCTCCTCTCTTCACAAGTGTGTTTTTTTTCATCTGACTTTTGTTTTTCCCCTGCAGGTACAAGATTTCTTTGCTTAAACCATCCACAAAGGCACTGGCTTTATCTTGTAAAGTGTCCATTCGAACAGATGCTCAAGGATTTCTTTCACTGCAGTACATGATTAGAAACGAAGATGGACAGATCTGTTTTGTGGAATACTATTGTTGCCCTGATGAGGATATCACTGAAGCAGAACTGTAGGTGTGTGTTTTGGCATCTACATTATATTTATAGATATATAAAATACTGTATTTTTTTAATACAACTGGGTAAAAACTGTAAAGATTAATAGATTTGATATTTGGGGTGGATTTTTTTTTTTCTTTTTTTTAAACTCTGGAATTAGAAAGACAAAGACTTCTCTTTTTATTTCCTTGCAAACATTTCTTAGCCTTGACTCAAAAACCAAAACCAAAACCCTGAAGCTGAAAGAGCAGACAGGGGAGTTGATTTCTTCAGCTACTTATTACAGCACAGTTGTTAAGTGACGTTCGTGTAATACATTGCTGCTATTTACAGTGTTCTCCAAAATGTTCTGTTTGTGTTTTGTCCTTTGGCTTATTCTGAGCAATTACACAAGAGAAAGATCTGAATACTAGTTGTGTGTTAGCCAGTTTAATTTCAGTGATTTAAAAATAAACACAAATTTGTCATGAAAGAGGGCAATATGTTCAAACTCTTGCCTGAACAGCAGCAGGTGGTTTCTTTCTGGCAAACGCTGGTGAACCCACTAGGCTCCTCCTCACTTCATTTATTTTTACTATAACTCACTTGCTTGGAATTTCTACTGGAACCAATTTACACTTTTGTCTGCAGTACTGGTGCTGGTAAATCAAGATAGAAGCCAGGATTTACTTACTCATTACACATGACTGCTCTGTAGTGTTGCTGTTTTGTATCTAGTAACGTGCTCTGAAACGTTTCTGTGCATACATGTCCCCGTTACTATCATGCTACTCTTTACTAATGCTGTTAAGAAATATGAGAGAAAAATTTTATATTTGAAATTGTTTGTGAAGTTGGTATAGCTTTGCAATAGCCTTCTTCAGTGGAGGAGGGACCTCTTAAAACTGAAGTAAAGGAATGTTTGCCCGTGTCCCATGGAGTGCCCTATTTATATCACTGCTTAACATTGACCTGATGTTTACTCAGAACAGAAGCGTGGTTTCTGAAATGGGCTGTGCTTAGGTCAGAAGTTGCACTTCCCCTTTCACACCTCTCTGTTAACATCAATCTGCTCAGGACAGGATGCCCACCAAACCCAGGTGGGTGTTGAACCAAATGCAGAGACTGCAGATCGTACTGCAAGAGACTGAAATCTTCCTGCCTTGCTACCTTGGGCTGTTACCCAAGAGTTGGAGATCTGTGGGTACCTTCTGCAGCTTCAGACCGTAGCTGGGTTCTGTTTGTTGGAAGATGAGGTTCTGCTTTGCACATGTGGAGAGCAGTATGTTCATATGTTGCCAAGCACATTGCTCCACAATTCAAAATAATCATAGAATCATAGAATGGTAAGGTTGGAAGGGACCTCAAGGATCATCTAGTTCCAACCCCCTGCCATAGGCAGGGACACCTCCCAATAGCACACGTCCAGC
>WBNM01004350.1:19886-35594 GCA_013399055.1 Ramphastos sulfuratus
TGGGATTGTGCCTACCCAGGTGCAGGACCTTACACTTGGCCTTGTTGAATGTCATGAGGTTGGCCTGGGCCCACCTCTGCAGCCTGTCCAGGTCCCTCTGGATGGATCCCTGCCCTCTAGCAAGTCGACTGTGCCACACAGTTTGGTGTCATCTGCAGACTTGCTGAGGGTGCACTCAATTCCTCTGTCCATGTCACTGACAAAGATGTTAAACAGCACTGGTGCCACCACTGACCCCTGAGGGAGCCACTTGGCACTGGTCTCCAGGTGGACATTGTGCCCTTGATCACCACTCTCTGCGTGCCACCATCCAGCCAATTCCTTATCCAGCAGTGCTCCACCCATCCAGTCCATGTTTTTCCAGTTTCCGATGCTTTTGTTGATCATTTTTCACCTCTTATGCAAACAACAGTACACTTTCAGAGTACTCAGTGTTAGAAGTTCAGTTTTATTGTCTTCCATGCAGATCATTCATGCAGTAAACTTTACATATAAAAAACAATTACAAATCTTTAAAGTGCAGGACTGATAAAGAGAGCTAATAATAGTCTAAATTACTCTTAACTTTTTTTTTTTCCCCCTCAAACTGAAGTATTCAATGTAGGTGAATTTCCTTTACTGTCTCTGAAAAAAAAATTATGGTGTCAGTGGAAATTATTAATATTTTCACTGATTACTGAGTGTTAAGAATGTTTTACATAACCTCTGTGTGACAGGATGAAAATGAATAGATCAATTAATGTGAACTTTTTCAGAATGTCAGTTTCTTGTGTTCAAGGACACTACTGTGGCTTAGCATCTGTACTTTTGTGTAATTTCCTACAGAGGTACCATGTTACTTCTTAAAATAGTACTTTCTAGTAATTGCTTTTACTATATACCAACAGTGATCATGGAAATAATGCTCTAAGAAGTTAGAACACCACAAAGTACCAGAAAGTGACAATGTCTGTACCTCAACTGGACTAAGCCAGGCCCTAGACTCAGAAAGGTGAGGAGGAGCCTGTGCTTGTTCTAGGTGGACAAAAGTATGGGAGATATAAGCTACAGCCTCCTTGTAATAAGGCAAGGAGTGGCTTCAGGATCCACCTAGGATTGATTGTGTTACCTCTCTGCCTTCAGACACAGTAAAAATAGAAGGGGTGAGGAGGAGAATGACTGTAAGGCCACCACATTTCTACCTGGTAAGGTGATAAAAGACTTAAATATGCTTAAGTTATGTAAGATTTTATTTAGTAGCACCCTTAGTACCACATGAGACCCAGAACTCAAGTGACAGTACCTTCAGTATGTTTTATCTCTTCTACTTGACAAGTCTTTCTCCCCTTGCAGACGTATCACAGAATAGGCTTGAGATGACTCAGATTTTGCTCACCTTTCTTACAAAGTGATGCATAAAAGTACTGAAGTATTGTTAGTGGTGTGAACTAAATCCAGTTCTTGGATATGAGAACTGGCACCAGTGTGTGCGCCCAAGCTCCACCTGCCTGTGCAGATGCTGCATCAGATGCTCTTGGGCACAGAGGGGTTGTGGCACTGCACAGCTGGCCCTGCAGAAACCTGACTGCAAGGTGCAGGCCACCTTTACTGAGGAGCAGGCTGATCCAGAGCTGTGCTGTGCAGTTACTTGGAAAAACTGGTGGCCAGCCTGAGCGAACACCATGGCAGGGCCTATTCCAAGCAGCGTCAGCTTGTTCTGGCATCTGACAATACTCACAGTCACTTTTGCAGGTGTAGCCTGTTAAGTTACCAAGAAAACACTTTACACCCCAGTACTATTACTATAAACTGCTTACCTTGACACAGAGTTCTGTCTCTCTTAAATACTGCCATCCAGCTGCTTGGAAATACTCTCCTAATAAACCAAGCAGAGGAATGAACCAGGCCCCAGAGGAGCAAACAGCCACACTCTGGTAGTGCCAAAGGTCACTGAGAGGTACTGGCTGTACAGAGCTGCTCAGGGGCAGGCAGCATAGCTGCATGCTCTCCATTTCTGTGCTACAACTGAGACCAGGCAATCATGCACAGATGTGATTATGCAGCTATTTCCAAGGGAATGTGCTGGTGAGACCCAGCAGCCAAGGGATCTGCAGAGGAAGCTCTACCAGCTTGCTCCTTGCAGTCACTGGAAAGTGATGTGGTTTCTTCACGTGGCAGCAAGGACAGAAATTTTAGAGCCGTGGTGGATACTGTGTGCTCACTCCTCAGGCAGCACAGGGCTTTGGGGCAAGTCCCATTTCCCCACACAGAGGCTGCAGGAGAAGGCAGGAAGAGCACTACTGGGAAGCACATGGTCCTTCCCTCGAGAAAAAGAACCCCACCACTGCCCCACTGCAACCTTCCAGCAAGTACCCAGCTCTGCAATGTCTGCACAAGTGTGTCTGCACCTGACTCTGCACATCTGGCCAGCTCTGCTCACACCCAGCTGTGGTCCCACCAGCTGCTGAATGCAAGGCTGCTTTTTTGTGGAGCTGCACTTTAAACAAGAGGCCAGGGGAGGTTATTTCTAGGAATGGGGCACTGCAGAACTTGGTGTCTTCACTGCCTGTACTGTCTTCCAGCTACAAGGGAGGCTCAGAGGGGAAGGAACCCCTGTTTTTTTGTGGTGTGGGTGGGGTGTTTTGGTTTGGTTTGGTTTTTTCTGTGTGTGTGTTTTGTGGGTTTTTTTTTTTGTCAATTTTTGCTTGCTTGTTTGTTTGTTCATTTGTTTTTGTTGTTGTTTGTTTGTAAAATGCAGTTTAATCCATCTCCCCTTGTGCTCCTCAGCCTCTTTTTTAGGAGATGCCTCCTGGTGGTCTGCAAAGTTCAGAGCGAGGTAAATGCATACAGACATTTTTGGACATGGCTTCTGAATGTGCAATAGGGTGCAGGACTGATGCTGCTTTAGGGCAGGGGAAGCAGCAAGAGTGCTGTGGGCTCAGCCATCACTGGGGAGCATTTTGTCTGATCTGGAAGGGAGGAGTGACCACACTGAAGCAACAGCTTCCCATACAAACACATTTGTATTTTGATGCAGGGGATGCCTCATTCCTGAGAGCCACCAAGCTGCAGCATCATTCGCCGGCAGGGTTAACAGCACACCATGAGCCTGCAGAGCCAGCCTGGAAGGCAGGAGCAGATGGCTGCTCACTGGGATGCAGGAACACAGGCTACAACCCCAGGCTTCTTGCAGGGGATGAGGTCACTGAGATGTGCCTGTTTCCAATTTCCAGCTGCTGGTAGGAAGCCCCATTACTAACTGTCTGAGCATTTCAGGCTGTTGGAAAAATGCACAAGGAGGGCCAGCACTGCAAATCTGGACAGACCAGCATGCAAGCAGGCTTTTAAAATAACAGACTGAAAAAGATTATGATTGCATAAATACCTGTGTTAAACTCATCAAATAGTCTGTCAGGGCAGTCGAAGGCCAATGGGATCCTGGGGTGCCTTAAGAGGAGTGTGGGCAGCAGATCGAGGAAGGTTCTCCTCCTCCGCTACTCTGCCCTGGTGAGACCTCACCTGGAATATTGTGTTCAGTTTTGGGCTCCCCCATTCAGGAGGGGCAGGGATCTACTCAAAAGAGTCCAACAGAGGACTACAAAGATTATTAAGGGGCTGGAGCACTGCCCTGTGAGGAGAGGCAGAGGGACTTGCGACTTAGTCTGGTGAAGAGAAGACTTAGAGGGGATCTAATCAATTTTTATAAATATCTGAGGGCTGGGGGTCAAGAGGGAAGGGACAAACTCTTCTCAGTTGTGCCTTGTGATAGGACAAGAGGTAATGGCTATAAACTACAGCACAGCAGGTTCCACCTCGACATGAGGAAGAACTTCTTTACTGTAAGGGTCACAGAGCACTGGAACAGGCTGCCAAGAGACGTGGAGTCTCCTTCTCTGGAGACTTTCAAGCCCTGTCTGGATGTGTTACTGTGTGACCTGCACTAGATTCTATGGTCCTGCTCTGTCAGGGGGGTTGGACTTGGTGATCTGTAGAGGTCTCTTCCAATCCCTAACATCCTGTGATCCTGTGAAATGCAATGGATTAAATTACTCTGGAACTACAGGTCTTACCACAGATCAGGATCTCCTGAAGCCATCAGTGTAACTAGGGAATGGTACCTGAAGGATTGGAAGCATAAACCTCTACTGCTTGTGCAAAGGAGCAAAGCCAACACTCAGTGGAGTCTTACAATGGTGCCATCCCACACCAGGATCCCATAACCGTGTCCAATCAGACAGGGGCCATCATTTCTCCTAGAATATACTTGGTCATATCCTGTTGTAACCTAGGGAACCCCACACTTGTAGGTTCTTGACAGCAGCAGGGGCTGCTGGTAGGACTATTATTTAGATATAAAAATTGTACCTTGGGTTTACCTCATATAAGTAGGAATTTACTAAAACACAGATTGTAATTTGCTTCAGCTGCAGTTCACCACTGCATTTGAGTTCTAGGACAAAGGATTGTGGAAACAACTGTTAAGATGAGGCGAATTAGCTTGTTACTGCTCTGACAAAAACAGACATAAAAGTATGGCTCTAGTCTGTCCTTACTACTTCCATTACTTATTTTCAAAAGGATCAGTAAGAGTCCGAATAGAGGAGAAGGGGGAAGGAATGAGGAAGAGCATTTGGAAACTTTGCTTCTATGAAACATTTTGCTGAGAGTTGGCTTGTACCCACAAGCGCCTCCAGTAAACCAAGTCTGCAGAAGTAGACAGTTCTAGATGTGGGTTTCAGGGTACTCCAACTCTTGAACTGTGGCTTGAGGTTAAATTCAGAGCATTTTTAGTACTCCCTGTGCCAGAGCCAAACCACATGGAATGGAAGATGTAAACCACTGATCTGTCCTAACCCTTGCACCCATTTCTATTTATTTAAAAGTATTTGCTGGGTTAGCTTGTGCCGACAGAACATCTGCTGGGTTACCTCATGTCTGCCTGTGCTGCCACTCTGAAACCTTAACAGTTAACTCCTCCAAGAGCTTTCCCATGAGTACACTCAACATGCAGCACCATGGCCTACTGTGCAGCTGCTCTGCAGCCTGGATGCAGAGGCCTCCCACAGCAGCAGTCTGAGAACCTGGCCTCATGGACAAACAAAGCCACAAGAGGATACCTTTGCTCCAGGTGCCCCATACCGAGAGGCCTGACTACACTGCTGGAGCCAGCAGCTCTTCCCTGCAACACACCAGTCTCGTGTTTAAGAAAAGATTGATTCAGACTTTTCTGTCTGCCTTTTACCCAGATGAATGCTGACATCAGTGCAGAGAAAGCCCCAGGATGGTTTGGTGTGCACCCAAGCCATAGATTCCCTGGGGTCAGGTCAGATGAGCAGAGGCTCCATTACTGTGAAGCAGCTCTCCTTATGTGGCCTACATGGACCTCCAGCCTCTCTGTTTATCCCTCTCACTCCTGCACTCTACAATAGCACCCTAGACTGCCAGAGCCCTGTGGAGAGCAGCTTTTATGGTCTAATTACAACATACATATAGCAACAAGTCATTTGCTTAGCTCTGCAGCATTCGGAGCAGTGACGTCATGCCATGCACCACTTACTTCCTTCCCCCATCCAGCCAACCTCTGGCCAGGAGAATTCACACAACAACGTTGACAGGACAAGGGGCAGTGGGTTTAAACTGGCAGAGGGGAGATTTAGACTGGATGTTAGGAGGAAGTTCTTTCCAGTGAGGGTGGTGAGACACTGGCACAGGTTGCCCAGGGAGGTTGTGGCTGCTCCCTCCCTGGAGGGGTTGGAGGGCAGGTTGGACGGGGCCTTGGGGGAGCTGGACTAGTGGGAGGTGTCCCTGCCTATGGCAGGGGGTTGGAACTAGATGATCCTTGAGGTCACTTCCAGCCTTACCATTCTATGATTCTATAAGTGGGTTTTCAAGCTAAATCACAGCTCCACAGTGATGAAGCACTTGCCAAGTGATTTCCAGCCAGCTGTTTCACTGCCCTTCTCTTGGCTGCTTCTCCTAGGGCACTGTGCTGTAGTCTCCTGCAGCACACAGCAGCATGGCTCTCCTCTGGTTTTCGCTGTCTTGGGGTGAGATGTAGCAAGCACGTTGTCATATATTTGACCTGAGGAGTGGTAGAAGGAAAACCAGCAGACCTTTCTACTGTCACTAAGCCTCCTCCTGCTCAGCCAGCATGGAGAAATACTGTCTTCTCTCTGTCCATGAAAGCCAAAACCAAACCACCTGACAACTCTAAAATCTCTGAGGAAAGTCTTTGTATGGACTGGTTATGCTAAGGATAGAGAACGACAGTTTGAAAAATACTGGGACCTCAACAATCTGTAATGCTGCTATAAGGTAGTTTTAAAACTTCATTGGAATGGGAAACCTTAGTTGGAGTGGGAAACCTTCACTACCTCTAGCACTAAGTACACCTGAGAAATGGCTCCAAGTTTACCTGTCAGTAGAAGGCATAATCTGCAAAACTGGCTTCATGGCTTTGGAGTAGATTGTTCTACCTGATGGATCCAGAAAGTTAACAATCAAGTTGCAATTTCAGGTAGGAAAACCTGTTATGTCTGACATGACCTATCTAAACGTGAGACATGGAACATACCTGTGCTACCTTAAAACAGTGGAGTGAGACCTACAGAATCATAGAATGGTAAGGTTGGAAGGGACCTCAAGGATCATCTAGTTCNCAGCCCAGCACTCGGTTGGCTATCTGGGCTACGCACGCACACTGCAGGGTCATAAGTAAATGAAGACAAAAAAGGAACAAAGATGAAAAAAAAATTGGAAATAGTTTATTTGCTGCATAAGGAAACTTCTTGTAAATTACATATAAAGGAACTTGCTATGCTGTAGTATATAATTTTCAATATTCCACAAAGATAACTGTAATAAATATACAAACTGAAACAAAGTAGAAGACTAAATCCATCAGGCAACCTACAAAATGGTTCATCAAGTTTTATACTTTGCAGCATTAGCATGCTTAAAATCTTGTTGTTCATTGTGAAGTGCTGCAGCAAAATTCTTTTCACATTTCTTTGGAGCATTTTAAAAACCATCTAACTACAAAATACTGTTTAAAATTAGCTGGCGTTAGTCAAACCACCCAAGGAAAGTGACACCAAGTTCTAACTGATGCTCTTAAAAATCCATTTTAGTTTTGCCAGGGTTAGGGGTTATCTGATGTAAGTGCACTACAAATTCAGTCAGCTTGAGGCACTGCTGACTCTTGTCATATTATGACTCTATATAAACTTCATAGATGATATAGCTCTGGAGGATTTCTCTATTAGAGACGTATCAACTAACAAGGAGAAAAAAACCCACCATAGTGAAGCTGCAAGCTGGTTAAAATGGTTGTACCCTCATGTGAAGTGTGTACTTAGAATCATTGTTCCATACTATATCACATATCAGACATTTTTGCTTGACTTTAAACATCAAAGTGCTGATCAAGGCTTTAGTGATGCCCCTAGCCTTTAGAAACAACGCACAGGAATTTTGGACACCTCTGCCGTTCTCCGCCTATTGCTTCTACACTTTTTGCAGGAGCAGGCTGAATTGTGTTTTGCACTTCACTGCTCTTGAGCACACTGACAGACAGCTCTGCAGATCTTTTACAACCTGAAAACACTTCACTATGGCTTCACTACTACTGAATACTTGGGGGTATAAAAAGCAACTTTCTAAGACACAATTACCTAGAAATATTTGTTAATAAGCTTAATGCAAATATGTAGGAAAAAATGGTCTAGTTACAAAAAAATTCATTAGAAGGCCAATAAAAATATACTGAGGAGATCTTTATAAAAGTGAGGTTAGGAAGTATGAGGCATTGACATTCACTGTAAACATCCTGTGTTCACTAGAATCCCTTGTCTAAAGTGTATGTTCTGGTTTTGTTCCTGAGCTTCGTGGCCAACACTTGCATAGACAGCTAAACCTACCGTAAAGGGTTGCTTATACAGATGTTTCTGTACTGCTCTGTACAGAACTTCAAGAAATTAATTATTTTCCTCTTGAAATGGTTTCATTACACTATCAGGCAATTCAAGGAAATTATGATGCATGGTATGATTTTTGTGTACTCAGTGCATTGGATGGTTTGGGACAGCTACCTCATGGTGCTTTATTCTTAAATAATAAGCTACACTAACAAGTGTAGTTGTTTGATGTCCTGGCTTAGCATAAATACCTATTTCTGCTCACTGCTGCAAGGCTCACTTCTGCTCTGCCAAAGACTGCATATGGCAAAATGTCAGGAATCTGAATGCTACAACATCAAACAACTAAGTTTATCCCCATTAATAAGATGCAGCTTATAAACAGTACAGAAGACATAGATAATTTCACCTTTACCCAGGCAAGGTAAGTGCTTTCTTCAAGATTAACCTCCCTCTACTGAAGGAAGCTAGAAGGTACTTTCAGGGTAAAGAGGACATGGAGTGGCCTAAGTAAAAAGTCCAAAGAACATACTTGTGTTTTGGGATAGGGAAAAGCAGGCATGTGTTTGGTTACTGCACATGCAAATGCACATGGGAAGTGGTAAGGACAAACAAATCCACCTCACAAACAGCACAGTAACACAGAAGCAGCAAACTGGCGGTTTTAAGTCTTAGGGTAAGGCAAATCTAGATAAACATCCATAACAGGAATAATAAAAATGGAGAGTTTTCCTTGGCTTTTTTTTTTTGTTTGCTTGTTCACTTTTTCTGTGATTGGCTTTTACACATGGATAGGATTTGTTTAAGCACTTTCTGGACATCTTCATCCATCTGACCCTAGACAAAGGAAAAAAGAAAACATGACTGAATTCGAGCGTCTATCTACTCTCTTAAAGATTTACAAACTACTTCACAGGAATAGCAATTAGAAAATCTTCCCAAAATAAAGCAGTGCTAAATTTGTGCTTAAATAGTTGTACTTTTTGGGTAGGATGCCTTGGATAAAACATGCAAAAGTTCTTGCTAGATCTGCAGAAGAAACATCTCTCATTAAAATACTACCTCTGTGTAACTGACAATATGCAAACATACCTGCACAGCATAGAGAAGATGCATCCTGTAAACTGAGACTATTTCCTGATGTTGTTTTTTTGTCTCCTGGAAAACAGTTAAACAGAAAGTCACAAACTGTCGAATTCAGGACTCCTCAACTAGACTTACAGAGCTCTGGGGAATTACAAACCATACCCTAATGCATACATGGAAAATCAGCTCAGGCAGTACTGTGCTGCTAACCATCCAAAACATAATTTGCCTGGAACTGTGGTCCATATAAACACTGTAATTCTACCTATCCCAGTAAAAAAAAAAAAAAAAAAAAAAAAAAAAATTNAAAAAAAAAAAAAAGTTGATAAGGTAACATCAGTTGAAACAAGTGCTGAGCTGCAAAGCTGTGGAGTAAGGACAACTCCTGCCTGATCTTATCACCAAGCAGAAAAGCCAACAATACACTGACAAATCAACAAATCAACTCTCAGCTACAACTGAGCTGAGGTGATCACAGACAGCCACATTTCAGAAGCCATCTTTCCAAATCAAGGTGAAGCTGTTAGGAAAGCTAGACTACAAGAAGTTAAAAATGCCTGTGTCCTGTTTTCAGTCCTACCCACTTTCCTAATAGGTGGTGTATCTTCATGCCTTACAGTACTTTGCTGATCCGCAAGCAGTGGGAGATGAAGAGTGACTCTGAACTTGGTGGACTAGGGTAGGCAACAATTTATACTGACAGGATGCAGGCTTTAACTGTCTGCCTACTTATTGCTCCTCATTGCAAGAATATTGACTCTTCTGCTGGAGAAGGTAGGAAAGCAGGTGCCAGGCAAGCCATTTAGCATGTCATGCTGGGAAGTCTCCTTTCAGAGTTACTCCAGAGCTCTCAACAAAGGCTTCTGGTGGGCACTACCTTCTCTTCACCCTCAGAAAAGAATTTAAATGCTGCTTTTGGCAGGAAAGCTCTTGGAAATAGCAATTACAACTCAACTCAGCCCAGACAACTACCCTTTTCATGCATAAATAAATGTACTAATTATAATTAAAAAAAAAAANTTAAAACAACAGCAAGCCTTCAGCTGATGAATATTCTGGAGAAAACACATCAACCCACTGCACACTGCCCACATATTTCACAAATCAGGGTCTCAGCAGTAAGTGTGGTCACTACATTCCACTGCAAGCACAGGAACTTTGCCCCACTACTGATCTGAGAAAACATACTGGGGAAAAATGTTTTCACTAGCTAGAGTACTTTTAAGGACTTAGTTCATGACTTGCAGATTCTAAATGTTTGAAAGAAATTACACCATTTCTGGATAAAAATTGATTTCCTTGTGTTCACTGACTGTGCTCCACTGTCTCCACGAGGCAGAATGGAGAAAGGCAAGCCTGTCTTCAGAGAACTAGGAACAATGGTGGCTTTACAAATCATCACACTGTTCTGGAGCACTCCAAATTCCTTCCTTCTCCCCCGCTCTGCAGGCTTGAAGGGGGAACAGCAAAAGGCCTTGTGTGCTGCCTTGTGTGGAAGCCTGCACTGGAACTGGCTGGTGCCTCGCTGGGTTTTCATGCCCAGTATAAAATGGCAAATGGACACTTTGTGTAGAAAAGCATAAATAGAGCAGGGAAAAAGGTGTGAGGTTCCCTCCTTGAAAGAGTTCCTGCCTTGACAGAGCTCCCAACAGGAGCTCCTGCGGTGACAGAGCTCCCGTTTTGGACCATCCTCACTTTCAGACACCTCCTACCTTTTCACATGGCTCTCGGTTTTGCACAGTCCCTGCTTTTGGACAGGTCTCCCCACTTTTGCATCATCCTGTGCAAACTTGCAGGCTTGGCAAGTCCTGGGGTCCTTTTGAGAGAGCTGCTGGTGGCACATTGACCCAGCTACTCTCAGACAATACCACAGCCTTGATTTCCTGTCTGCTATTCTGAACTGCGGAAGACTTTAGGAGTTTGGTTCTCCCCTGCTGCTGCTGAGGCAGCATCGTTCCATGATCATCCCACTCGTGGAAGAAGTGACTGAGGCACTTCTCACTTTGGCATTTTTTCCACCCAGTGTGGACTTCTGCCGTGTGGATCCAGGCTATTGGATATTGCTTGNCCACCCAGTGTGGACTTCTGCCGTGTGGATCCAGGCTATTGGATATTGCTTGCAGTGTCAGAAGGCAGCTAAGCCCCAGATAAGTCCAGCAAGGGATCATCGCCCAATACCTATCTCACCTTTGTAAGTAAAGCCTGCTGGTGCCTTAATTCTCTGCTCAGCCTGATTGATGGTGGGGTGAAGCTGTGTTTATAGCTTAGCCTTTTCCATTTCCTGACTTCCTAAATCTCTAAATTTGCCCATAGCATCCTGTAAAGATTTCTTCCCAATCAAATTAGAACCTGTAAATAAACCTAAACTAGTTTTGTATATAGTTTTGGGGCAGGGTTTTTCAGGAAAATAATTCTATTTTTATAATTCCTGACTCAGCCACATTAATTCCCTGCCTCCACGACACACACTTACAGTCAGCTGGTTTTGCAACTGCTTCACTTGTTGTTGTAATGCCTCCAGCTGTTGGCTTTGTCTTTTGGGAGCACCAGTCGAGTAGGAAAGCTGAGAAAGGCTGTTCAATGCTTCTTTTAATTTGCTAACTTCCTTGGACATTTCACTGATCTAGGGAGGCAAAAAAAAAAGTTTTCATTAAAAGCCACAGTCCGTAATGTGCTCTTGTAGGTCTCATCTTGGGGTTATTTGTGACTTTAAATTTAAATGGGAAAAAACAAGATGCAAATAAACTCAATGGACAGAGAGACATCACGTAAGCAAACAGCTGCAATGCTTTTCTATCCACCCCTCCTTCCTAGCCCAGCCAATCCTAAATGCATTCCTTATCCTGAAAGTCAGCAATATTTACAAACAGGGACTGCATAAGGATGAGTGGGGGACTCGAGCATCTCCCTGTGCAGAGAGACTGAGAGCCCTGGGGGCTGTTTAGCCTGGAGAAGAGAAGACTGAGAGGAGATCTGATCAATGTGTACAAATATCTGAAGGGTGGGTGTCAAGTGCCTGAGGCTAAGCTCTTTTTGGTGGTCAGCAGCAATGAGACAAGGAGCAACAGCTACAAACTGGAACAGAGAAGGTTTCACCTCAACATGAGGAGAAACTTCTTTACAGTGAGGGTGACAGAGCCCTGGAGCAGGCTGCCCAGAGAGGTTGTGGAGTCTCCTTCTCTGGAGACTTTCCAAATCTGCCTGTGCAAACTACCCTAGGGGATCCTGCCTTGGCAAGCAGGTTGGACTCAATTGGACATTAAAGGTCCCTTCCAACCTCTAAGTTCTGTGATTCTGCATTTACCACCTTTACAAATGCTGCTGCTGAACGCAAGAGAGAAACACGTCAAACATGGGTCAGCTCTTCACAGCTACCTAAATACATAGCTTTTCATAAAGGAATCTGTAGTGACAGACATGATAGCTACAGAGGAAAAACTTTGTCAAGTCATGCAGTGGGAGGTGTCCCTGCCTATGGCAGGGGGTTGGAACTAGATGATCCTTGAGGTCCCTTCCAACCTTACCATTCTGTGATTCTATGCTAAGATTGAGACGATAAAATAAAATCAAATTAGTACTTTTTTGCTCTTTTCTGATCTTTTGTTTTCTTGTCTCCTCTGGAATTTCTCCCTGCTGTAAATTTTTTTTTACTTCAGCTGCCTGAATAGCGTGAACCCAACAAAAGCAGAATTTAAAAGATTCAGTACACTGAAAGATTGTGGATAGCTCCACAGGAGAGGGAAACCAACTGTGGAGCTAAACATACTGAAAACTTCTTTGACTTTGCTATCTGAATTTTCCCTTGGGCAGCTGTTCCACTCTGTAACACTTGACACAACATTGTCTGTTATGTTACACATGCAGCATTCAACACATTTTGTAGTCTGAACTCATGTACATTCACTGTAATGAATCACCAACCTTTCTGTCTTTGTCCTCTTCTAGTTTTGATGAGCTTTCAGAATATCTTTTAATTTCTTCCTGAGCTTGGTGGTACTTCTGCTGAAGACCAGCCACCTCCCATTCCTTTGCTTCAAGCACAGTATGCATACTTGCTTTCTCTTCTTTCAAGTGCAAAACTTCATTTCTCAATTGCATAGCATTTAAGGACACATTTTCCTTCTCTTGGATGGCATCCTTCAGTTTGGATGACAAAACACTAACTTCACCTTCTAGTGAAGACTGGAGCTTTTCATATGCAGCCTTGGGTACCATTGCTTCATTAACTGCAGCTTTTTCTTCCAGCAGCTCCTTCTGTAAGTTTCTTACTTCTCTTTCCTTGTTAGCAAGCAGTGCTTTGAGCTGATTTACTTCTTCCTCCATTACCTTTACAGTATTTCTGAGTGCATTCATCACCTGATGGTGTTCAGTAATTGGCAAAGAGTTTTGTTTCTGAATGTCTAACAGCTGTTTTAGTTCTTCTGCTTCATCTAATGCTTTTGTGTACTGGGACTTCATTTCTGATAGCTCGTTCTCTGCTTTGTATTTCAAAGAATTTGTTACCTGCATCAACTTCTCATGTTCATCTCTTGGAATGTAGTCCAAAGCTATATCATCTAGAGTTTTTCTCTTCCTGTAGTCTTCCAGCTCTGTTTGTGCTTCCTTGTACAACTGAGACAGTTCACTAAGTTGTCTTTTGAGATCATCTATCATTCTGTGCATTACGCCTTCCTTTTCTCCAGCTTCAGCGCTAGCTTGCAACTGTGTCTGACTTGTCAGCTTGTCCTGTAGCCTTTTAATTTCCTCTTGCCCTTCTTTGTACCTCTCAATCAGCAATGCTTTCTCTTGATTAATATTATCAATAACTGAGCAATATGAATTCTTCATTTCCTCACACTCTTCTACAGACAGTTTGCTCGTTGCGTTCTGCTCTCTTTCTTCACACTTTTTCTGTAGCTCTCTCATTTTCTCTTTTTGTCTTTCACTTTCCTCCAACACTTTCTTCAATTCTTGCCTAAGAATTTCAACTTCTTCACATGTAACCTTCAGTCTACTCAGATCAGAAGTAGTGTCTTCACATTCAGAGGAACTAAGACCCACCTTCACTTGCCTTTGTACGTTCAGAACCTCTCTCACAGCTTCCTCATACTGGTTTTGAGTGTCTTGGAACTTCAGGTTAAGATCAGAACCATTTTCTGAAATGCCTATACTGTTTAAATGATCTTTTTCTGAGACTCTTGACTGGACCTGAGCTTCTATGTGCTTTCTTTTGGCTTCAGAATTCTCTAATTTCCTCTGGGCATCCTTTAAGTCTTCCTTGAGGTACTTCACTTTTACATCAGTGGGGCTTGTCAACTTTTCTTGAATCTGGTTGGCATTCAATGTAGACTTCAGCTCCTGAGTGAAGAACTCATTTTGTCTATCTGTTGTTTGACCAAACTCTGTTTGGGTTGAATGATAAGATTCCACTTCTTTAGGTGTCCTTTCCTGTGCAGAAAGAAATCCAAATTGCACAGTGAAAACAAGTACATTATTGTATTTTTGTAAAACAGAGTAAGCAAGGAAATCTTTCCATATCCTACAGAGAGAGATAATTAAAACAACATGAAAGGAAGTAACATTAAAATTCAAAACTCAGCTGGTCCCATTTAGCCATTCACAGTGAGAGAAGGCAGTAAGTGCCACGCTCCTCTGAAAATCTGGGCTGATCTCATAAGGTAATAATTAAAGCTATGCAAATTAAAATCTTGCTAGCACAACTGTTAACAATATCTTTTAGAATGTGTTTATCACCATAAACAAAGTTATTCCATAGTTTATGGGAAAAGTAAGAAGATCAAAGTACTGGTCCTTTGGGGCTGAGTGTTTACATGATCTTACCACCAAGAAAGCTCATGAAATTATCTTCAAAGTACACCTCTTTAAAATGGTAAGCAGCTCTTTGCTCTGCTGGAAGATTAAGAGAGCACTAGAAAGAACAGCCACCTGTAATTTGTCCTGCAGCTCCTTATTGTGCAATGTCAAAGAAGCAATTTTTGCTTGCATCAACAGAAGTAGATCTTGCTGGTCAGCTTCAGAACTTACATCCAACAAACTATCAGCACCTGTGGAGAGAAAAGAAGAAAAAGAGGAATCAAAAGCTTTCAAAAAGCTGAAATGCTAGCTAGTTAGGTATTCTAACCTTTCAAATTAAGCACTTTGTTCCCATGAACACTAATGAGCAAGAAAACTGTTCCTACGAACTCTTTCCTCCAAAACATGTTGGCTCACCCATTAGAAGCAGGTTGGTTCTGGTGGGGAGCTGCTAGTGAAATTAAAAGACATTACCCCCAGTACTGATTCTGTCACATTCTTAAGTGGAAAGGCCCAGAAGATTTCTGACCAGATTTCAACATTGCACACCACCTAAACAAATAACTGAGTATGAAAACAAGGCTTACATCACAGAATCACAGAATTAACACCTTTGAGATCATCGAGTCCAACCTTTCACCTAACACCTTCTAATTAACTAAACCATAGCTCTAAGTGCCTAATCCAGCCTCCTTTTAAGCACCTCCAGGGATGGCGATTCCACCATCTCCCCAGGCAGCCCATTCCAATGCCAATCACTCTTGCTGTGAAGAACTTTTTCCTAACATCCAGCCTAAACCTGCCCTGGCACAGCTGTCCCCTCATTTTGTCACTGCTTGCCTGGGAGAAGAGACCAATCCCACCTGGCTACAACCTCCTTTCAGGTAGTTGCAGAGAGCAACAAGGTCCCGCCATAGCCTCCTCTTCTCCAAGC
>WBNM01004351.1:9160-60464 GCA_013399055.1 Ramphastos sulfuratus
AAAAAAAAAAAAAAAAAAAGCAGCAAACAAAACAAAACCAACAAAAAACCTTGGGACAGACAGCCTGGTGATCTATGTTAGCAGAGTTCAAATGTCTGCAGAGATTCCTCTGTCTAAAAACGTGGTTCATATTTGACTATCCTGAAGAGAGGTTGTAGCCAGGTGGGGTTGGGCTCTTCTCCCAGGCAACCAGCAACAGAATGAGAGGACACAGTCTCAAATTGTGCCAGGGGAGGTCTAGGCTGGATGTTAGGAGGAAGTTCTTGACAGAGAGAGTGATTGGCATTGGAATGGGCTGCCCAGGGAGGTGGTGGAGTCATTGTCCTTGAAAGTGTTCAAGAAAAGACTGGATGAGACACTTAGTGCCATGGTCTAGTTGATCAGATAGGGCTGGGTAATAGGTTGGACTGGATGGTGTTGGAGGTCTCTTTCAACCTGGTTGATTGTATGGTCCTATGATTGTATCTGAACACATCTACTTGAAGCCCCAAGATAAAACTTCAGTCCAAATTCTTCTAGTCTTCACTCTTTTTGTTTATGGGGAACTAAGACCTTAATAAATTAAAAAACTTAAACATTCATATCCTTGTAGCAGCTAGAAAGTAATTTGGTTGCTGTGCATCTTCTATGCATATATATGCAAACATAGAATGGTAAGGTTGGAAGGGACCTCAAGGATCATCTAGTTCCAACCCCCTGCCATAGGCAGGGACACCTCCCATTAGTACAGGTCACTCAAGGCCTCCTCCAACCTGGCCTTCAACACCTCCAGGGAGGGAGCAGCCACAACCTCCCTGGGCAACCTGTACCAGTGCCTCACCACCCTCACTGCAAAGAACTTCCTCCTAACATCCAGTCTAAATCTCCCCTCTGCCAGTTCAAAACCATTGCCCCTTGTCCTGTCATTACAAGACCTTGTCAATAGTCCCTCCCCAGCCTTCCTGTAGGCCCCCTTCAGATACTGGAAAGCTACTCTAAGGTCTCCTGGAAGCCTTCTCTTCTCCAGGCTGCAGAGCCCCAACTCTTGTAGCCTGTCCTCACAGCAGAGCTCCTGCAGCCTTCTGAGCATCTTCATGGCCTCCTCTGGACCCACTCCAACAGTTCCATGTCCTTCCTACACTGGGGGCTCCAGAACTGTGCACAGGACTCCAGATGGGGTCTGATGAGAAGTATGCATATGTATATTTAAATTTACAGTATGAATATTTACATATACATTTACACTATACCTACATACACAACTAAAACCCCAGAGTTGTTGTGGGGTTTTTGTGGGGGGGTTCTTTGTTTGTTTTTTGGGGCTTTTTGGGTTGTTTGTTTTTTGTATCTATGGATTTTAATGGGGTCAAACATTGTTCAATCCATTCTGGGTTTTACTACTATTTAAGAGAAAAGTGCTGTAACAAGTTTGACATTTTTCTCCAGGGGCAAGATCAAATTTTCCCCCCACATGTCAGCATTCCTTGAATTCATTGTTTGTATCTCTTGCAATAGCAGATATCCATGCTCAGAAGAAAAGATAAGCCAGATCAGGGCAAACCCATAGGTTTTTAAACTAAAATGTCATCCAGAGATATTTGACAGCTTGCCAGTAAAATCCTGCAGTCGTATCAACCTCTAACAGGAGATTCCTGCATGAAAATAGCAGAGAGGCTCAAGTAGAACTGTCACATGCACATTTCACAGTTTGCTTGCTATAGGAGGCAACAAAACTAATGTTGTTGAGTCACTCTGAGAAAAGGATTAAGTAGTCCTTCTTTAGAGTATTATCACAGCACCAGGAGCCTCCTGAAAACTGTTGGATATGGCCAAGTTCCATGAAATACGCCGCTGATAAACCTTACAGATCAGATAAGACAGAATTTGACATCAGCCTCACTTCTCCATCTTAATACATTCCCTTTGTTGTGACAGGTAATTATGCAGAACAGGATGGCTGGGTGAATTTCAATCTTGCAAAACAGAGATCGCTTTAATTAACATAATGAGTACAACCAAACACTTTCTAACTTCTGCTTCACAAAAAAAAGAGTACATTGCTCTCATAAAAGAAAAAAAAAATATATATATATATATATATATATATATACACATATATAAAAGGAGTGCTTTGAGGGCATTTAGAGGATATCTTAGACCTGGGGGACAGGGCCAGAGGGAGATTGTTTGTTTTCAAGTTTTGTGGAGCTCCTCATCTGGATCACCAGCCACTGAAAACTGACTGAAGTGTGAATTGTCTCATCTGAACAGCTCTCATCTTTCCTTTTTCAGCCTCTCTTGAGACAGGCACTAGTACTTCCTACCACTAAAGAAAAGAAATAGAGCTTGGTGTCTCTGAAAATGTAAAAAATGATACTTCAAAGAAGAACACTTCTTTTGTACCTTTAATAGTGCTTAATAAGGTCTCACCTTTTCAGAGTTTACAAAAAAAAACCCTTCTAAATTTAACAAATTAATGTTAGTTGGGGCATGTTCAAATATATTTCTAATGTGAGCCAAAATAGATGTACATTTCCTGTAAAAAGCCTCAGTTTTCAGCAGGAGGAGCCACATTCTCAACAAACAGGTGATGAAAACCTCAACATTATGAAAAACAAGCGAAAGTAAACTGTCAATTACCTTTTTCTTCTCTAAGGAAAGTCACAGCATAACACCAGTATCTCTCTTGTTCTCATATTCAGAGTGGAAGAGACAGGACTGAAACACGTCTGTTAGGTCTAACAAGATCTACTGCATGTCTTCATGGTAGACATACTGCTGTGTTTCGGTCTTGATCTTAAATTTTCATATGCCTTGGACTCTGCTAGAACTGGGCAGCCTCATGGGGTCATTCCCAGGAGTTGATGTGGGACCAAGAGGTAACATGCACTGAGGTAGGCTGCAAATAAAGACGTGTGCAGTGGAGCAGAGTTTACATATATCCTGAAGGAAGACACTTCTGCCACCAATGCTCCTTCCAGACAGATAAAGGTGAAGCTGCAGCACATGTTTCAATCACTCATACTTTCAATCAGTCAGTCACTTTTTCAAAGCAGGATATCACTTGTAGGCAATATCTGAGTTTGAGATTTGCCAAAATGATGGGGAGGTTGGAGGAGATGATCTCTGGGGTCTCTTCCAACCTAAGCCATTCTATGATTTCGATCTCTATTTCTCAACAAGCAGGCAAAATGCACAGAGATTTAGGGCAGGACTGAGGATTTTAAAAGGTTAGTCCGGGTCTGGAGCCCTCAACATAAGAGACATGGACCTGATAAAGTAGGTCCAGAGGGGAAGTCAGGAGGCTGGAGCACCTCTGCTTACAAGGGCGGGCTGGGGGAGCTTGAGTTTTTCATCCTGGAGAAGAGAAGGCTCCAGGAAGACATTCTGGTGGCCTTCCGGGACATGAAATGGGCTACGAGAAGGCTGCAGGATTGTTTCCAAAGGCCTGCAGTGATAGGATGAGGGGCAATGGTCTGAAATTTGAGAAGAGCAGATTTAGATTGGATGTTAGGAATAAGTTCTGCACCATGAGGGTGGTGAACACTGGAACAGGTTTCCCAGGGAAGCAGTTGAGGCCTCATCCCTGGAAATATTCAAAGTGAGACTTGACAGGGCTCTGAGCAACCTGATCCAGTGAAGAATGTCCCTGCTGACTGCAGGGGGGTTGGACTAGATGACCTTTGGAGGTCCCTTCCAACCCAGCTCGTTCTGTGATTCCATGAAATGACTGATGGTGTAGGAAGCTTCACTATATCTCTACCATGTTGTCGTGGGTTTAAAGAGCAACAGAGTGAAGCTCTCAAATGAATTGGAGAAAAAAAACCAGAATTATATTTGGAGAGAGTGTTACAGATAGAAATTACAAAGCAGATACAGAATCCATAAGCAAATCCCCTGAATTTTCCCCCAACCCAAAAACTAAATCTATCATCCCCAGTGCTCCAATCCTCCCCCCTGCCATGCCTCTGCCACCCAAGAGGCCTAAGCACAGCCTCTGGAGGCCCCAACCAGGCCTATCCTTACATGTTTGTCCTGATAACGCAGCTCCTGCCCGACACAAGGCTGGAGGGGGAGGAAAAGAGAACGAGTTGGCCTTGCCATGAGCTTATGAAGAGGTAGCAGAATTGTGGGATTGAATAACAATCTTCAAGTCCCCAGAGGACTTTTTTGAACCCTATAGTTCCCAACCTGGGACACGTGTATCTGTATTTCTCTTCATTAAAGAGAAAGCATTATTGACAAGGAGAAAAACCTTCCCTAACTGAACTTATTGTTCTCATTGCAGCAAAGAGGGAAGCAGAAAACCAGCTTGAAACTACACTGGTTCCAAGCTTTTACTAATTACCAGGCATGCACTGACAGCAAGCGAGATGACAACCTCTGAAGCAGCACTTGCAGTAGCAGAAGAGCGCTCTCTTCATCCGACTGGCTCAACAACACACACTGCATTAAAACTAATTTTCAAGCAAAAAGAGATCACCAACACCTGGCAATTTTACAAGTAGCCGCCAGATGCAGATTTCTATTTTTGCAGCTAAATTTAATTCAGCCTTACCACGTACAGAAAGCATTGTGGAATAAGCGGTGCTAACACTTTCAAACAAATTGGATGACATTATAGAACACGATTCTTTTTGTTACTCGTGAAAAGAACATGCTCTTGCTGCAATTGATTTCACACATAAAAGGCAATGGTTTGAAAGACCAACACTGCTATTTTTGGCCAGTTAGGAGAAACTGATTTCTAAAGCTGATAGCAGCTCTGACAATTAATTAAAAGCTAAAGATCAAGCATGTCAAATCCTTGTGAAATCCCTAGACATGAATCAGAATGACTCGAGTGCCTCAGCAGAGTTCAGAGGAACTATTCCCTCTTTTTTTTTTTGGCTCGTCTCACTGTGTCTGAGCTGCAAAAATTATCACCATGAATATTTTATGGAGTAAGATAAAGGTAAAAACAGTCAGGAGATTAAGTCTAGAGAGTTTGGGTACAAGAGACTTACTACTGGCAAATAAGTGTTCAGTTAGGTAATCATCTATATCACAAGCAGGTGATTAGTGGGGAAGGATATTTACAAGCAAGACTGAAATATATAATTGCAATTTACTTTTTAATATAATAGAATCATGGAATCCACTTTGCAAAGACTTAAAAAACAATCTAAATATTACCTTTATTTTTCTGCATAGCCAGAAATGTGATCACAGAATCACAGAATTAACCAGGTTGGAAAAGAGCTTCAAAATCATCCAGTTCAACCTGTTGTCTAACACCTTCTAATTAACTAACCCATGGCACCAAGTGCCTCATCCAGCCTCCTTTTAAACACCGCCGGGGATGGGGACTCCACCACCTCCCCAGGCAGCCCATTCCAGTAGGCAATCACTCTTTCTGTGAAGAACTTCTTCCAACCTGCCCTGGTGCATCTTGAGGCTGTGTCCTCTTGTTCTGTCACTGTTGCTTGGGATAAGAGACCAACCCCCACCTCGCTGCAACCTCCCTTTGGGTAGTTGTAGAGAGAGAAAGTTGTGATGGTAATGGCTCAAAAGTTCCAGGAATTCTAAAAAGTGACCTTTAAAGGTCATCCAGTCCAACACCCCTGCACTAAGCAAGGACATCTCCAACTAGATCAGGTTGTTCAGAGCTGCCCATGTCTGTTAACTTCATTTTTCACAGTCATGCTAGGCACTTCATGAGGGTGTTTTACTAATTTATGTGGCAGCAGTATGGGTATGCAAAGACATTTAGGACAGAATTTCAGAAATATTGTGCCCTACCTGAGTTCAGGCTGAACCAAGTCAGAGTGCTGCACTTGGGTCACAACAATGCCATGCAATGCCATGCACTCAGGGTGGAGTAGCTGGAAAGTTGACTGGGAGAAAAGGAGCTGGGAGTGCTGCTTGACAGTCATATGAACATGAGCCAGCAATGTGCTCAGGTGGCCAAGAAGATCAACAGCATCCTAGCCTGGATCAGGAATAATGTGGACAGCAGGAGTATGGAAGTGATCGCGCCCTATACTCAGCACTGGCAAGGCCACACCTTGAATACTGGGTTCAGTCTTGGGCCCCTCACTACAAGAAAGACATTGAGGTGCTGGAGTGTGTCCAGAGAAGGGCAAAAAAGCTGGTGAAGGGTCTAGAGAATAAGTCTTATGAAGATCAGCTGAGGAAACTGGCATTGATTAATCTGGAGAAGAGGAGTCCTCATTTCTTCTCTACCATTCTCTGAAAGGAGATTGGAGTGAGGTGGGCATCAGACTCTTCCCCTAGTATCACGTGATAGAATGAGAGGAAATGGCCTGAAGTTGTGNTTGCCTGTGGAAAAGACCAGCAGCAGCCCCTCCACAAAGTCCCTTCAAGTAGCTGTAGACAGCAATGAGGTCTTCCCTCAGCCTCCTCTTTTTCACACTAACCATCTCCAGCTCCCTCAGTCACTCCTCATAATATTTATTCTCCAGGCTTTTCCCCAGCTTTGTTGCCCTCCTCTGCACTGAATCCAGCACCTCCACATCTCTGTTGTATTGAGGTACCCAAAACTGAACACAACACTCGGTATGTGGACTTACCAAAGCCAAGTCCAAGGGGACAATCACCCCCCTGCTCCAGCTAGTCAAAGCATTTTTAATCCCAGCCATGATGCCATTTGTCTTTTTGGCCACCTGGGCACACTGCTGGCTCATATTCACCTCCTGTCTATTGCAACCCCCAGGTCCCTTACTGCCAGGCAGCTCTCCAGCCACACTGCCCCAAGCCTGTAGCATTGCTTGGGCTTGTTGTGACCCAAGTGCAGGACCAAGTGCATAAGGAATTCATTGAAATTTGATGCAGTTGATTCATGTGACATAAATATTGACTGGAATAGGTTGAACAGTAATGACTTTAATTTTTCTACAGCGCCATAAGATATTGATTCTTCTGGAAAAAGCAAAGTGGATTCTGATGCAGTGGGTTTCCTGGAAAGGGACTGTGTAACCAACACTAGGTAGTTTTGAATTGGCCATCTCTAGGTTTAAGACTGGAGAGGTTTGAAATGCTTTTGGATTCTGACTAAATTCAGAAAGAAATGCAGTCAGAGAAATGTTGGAAGAGCTTTTAAACAGACAAATTATAACAGTATTTACTTATTTTCATACCTCTCTCCCCCCTGGAGTCAGGCCTTTATAAAATATACCTTAGGAGGCTTCTGCTCAGTTCTACAAAGCCATATTGACTTTTGGACACTATGATAATTAAAATCAGCAGAAGGGAAAAACCTCACAAAATCTATGTTCTAAAAGACATAAAGGAAGTCATACCAAGCTTTTACAAACACAGCATTCAAGAAATGAGTCACCCAGTCCCAAAACAAATACAGTGGAAGAGGGGGTGTATTAATTTCTAGTTTTGCATTCTGTTTGCATTCCTCTCTCCCTTCCCTATTTTGAATGCAGGCTCCATTTTCTTAGTTACTGCTAAGATACTGACATTTTCCAGACAGCCAACTGAAGAAACTTCAGTGTTAGCAGTAAGGCAAATTCTCTTTTCTATGCTCTAGGAATCAACATAGCTTCTGAAGAGATGCAATGACACAGCCACAAAGGAGGTCATAGCTATATGCTGCCTTTTAACACTGAGAATCATCTTTTTGATTCTTTACTGCTAGTGGAAGAAGCTACCCCAACTTACAGCAAGTTAATAGGCATGTTTTGACTCACGAGGAGAGAAGGCATAAAATTACTTGCTTTGACCTGTTTCAGAAATTATATGGGCAGTAATGAGAGAAGAAGTTGGTACACTAATGTTTTCAAGTAAGGACATTGCTATATCAGTGCCAGATTTCAGCCCCTGTGATACATTAAACCTAAAGAGCATGAATTCATTGCTAGAACTAAATAATTAATGTACTGACTTCATGGGTTTCCTAAAAGTTGACACTAAAGAGTTTAGATTACACTTTCAGAGAATAGACAAAGCACACTTTGGGAATGGGCAACACTACTGAGCCACACAAGGCTCCAAAACACTTGCTACACAGGACTGAAATAATGCATCCAAAATACAAATGCACCAAATCCCCCCACAAACCAAACCAGCACTCAAACAGCTCTGGTTTACTCCCATCTCTGAAAGACACATTGTAAACAGAGGATTGCCCATTGAGATGGGGCTGAAAAGGTAGTAGTATTTACATGGTGGAGACTGATAGTTATAAGAGCTATTAACAAGGAAAAGCAATCCTTCATAGAACCATAGAATGGTAAGGTTGGAAGGGACCTCAAAGATCATTTAGTTCCAACTCCCTGCCATAGGCAGGGACACCTCCCACTAGAACAGGTTGCTCAAGGCCTCCTCCAACCTGGCCTTTAACACCTCCAGGGAGGGAGCAGCCACAACCTCCCCGGGCAACCTGTGCCAGTGCCTCACCACCCTCACTGCAAACAACTTCTTCCTAACATCCAGTCTAAATCTCCCCTCTTCCAGTTTAAACCCATTACTCCTCGTCCTGTCATTACAAGACCTTGTCAATAGTCCCTCCCCAGCCTTCCTGTAGCCCCCTTCAGATACTGGAAGGCTACTCTAAGGTCTCCTGGAAGCCTTCTCTTCTCCAGGCTGCAGAGCCCCAATTCTCTCAGCCTGTCCTCATAGCAGAGCTGCTGCAGCCCTCTGAGCATCTTGGTGGCCTCCCCTGCACTTGCTCCAACAGTTCAATGTCCTTCTTATGTTGGCAGTGAAGCCTTCTTCATGCCTTGAAGATTCAAGATGCTTTAGCCTCATATAAAGTCTGCAATGGTTAGAGCTTTTATCTTCCTGTCCCCATCCTAGAGGAACTTATTTTTTTAACCAGAGCCCTGATACAAGCAGCTGTGCCAAAAGAAGAGCCACTTCTGGAACAACCTTTCCTTGGCAGCAAAACAAAGCCAGCCCTGAAACAGGGCACATTTTGTAAGCTATGAAGCTAGTTTTCATTCCTCAAGTGTAATTTCCACAGCTAAGCAAACATCTCCAGCAAGAATTATTAAGTGATAAGTTTTGGCAACTACTCAAAATGTCACTCAGCTCTGTATGGAAACCCACAGCCAATTTGAAAATCATCAGAAATTAGACAGTGAGAATAAATAACTTATTTTCACTTCCCTGATGGTATTTGCAACAGATAGCATGGTCTACATTAATGTTTGTAACAGTCCTACTGGAAAAGAAGACTGTGGACTGAAGGGTAATAGAGTTCCAAGCAATAAAGGTGATAAAAAAGGACACACACTCAAGATTTATCACTTGCCATGCAATGAAGAATATAATTGGCAGGGTTTTTTAACATTGTTTTATTTAAAAGACTGCCACATCAAACTCTTACCACTCTGCCAAGTCAGCCAGCACATCACACCTGTTCAGCACCGTGCTTGGGGGAGAGCAGTAACAGATGGATTAAATGATACCAGCTAAACAATTTACATCCAAGTATCATACTATGCTCTACTTCAACATTTTCAACATTCTGTTGAATGACAAAAAAAAAAACAAAACCAAAAAAAACCCACCAAAAAAACCACTTGATGCAAAATATAAATACTCCAGATGGGAGAAGGAAGTGGAAGAAAAACAATCAAAACCCCAAACACTTATTTCCCTGAGCAAACAGTATTTTCTCAAATTAGGACTTCCACTCTCTGCTGACTGCTGCACTTTTTCCTATGTTCAAATCAAAATTAAAAGCATATATAAAGGATGAAATGCAGAATAAAACAGAAGACACTGAAAGCCATATCTCATGCTTATGCAATTTGCCCTAGCAAGACCTCACCTGGAATACTGCATCCAGTTCAGGAGGGACCAGGGATCGACTCAAAGGAGTCCAACAGAGGGCTGTGAGGTGACTAAGAGAGTGGAGCACTGCCTTATGAGGAGAGGTTGAGAGCCCTGGGGCTGTTTAGTTTGGGGAGGAGACTGAGAGGGGATCTGATCAATGTCTATAAATATATGGGGGGGTGGGGGTCAAGAAGGAAGGGACAACCTCTGCTGTGCCCTGGGATAGGACAAGGGGCAATGGGTGAAAGCTATAGCCTAAGAAGTTCCATCTCAACATGGGGAACAACTTCTTCACTGTAAAGGTCCCAGAGTGGCTGTGGAGTCTCCTTCTCTGGAGACTGTCAAGCTTTCTCTGGGTCCATTCCTGTGTGACCTGCACTAGACTCTATGGTCCTGCTCTGGCAGGGGGGTTGGAGTCGATCTCCAGAGGTCCCTTCCAACACATCCTATGATGGCATATAACTTCTCAAGCAGCATATTATATTTTGACACAGGACCTGGAAAAGTCACAGTGTATTTTACTGCTGAGTGAAAGGTCAGTCAGAAAAGCCAACAACCAACAAGAGTGAAAGTTCTGATGCATTTCTGGGACTTAAGGTTGCTTTAATTGCTTTCCTTGCTCATCCTGATGTTAGATTGATATCCTGACAGTGTCCCCTTAAAAAAAAAAGTTGTATTTTTGATGATAAATTTATACATAAACATATTTTTAAACTATTATATACAAATATGTGTATATGTGTGTGCATACATATCTCTTTCTTACTGGGGGCTGGGTTTACAAAACAACAACAACTTTTAAGAATGTTGAAAGCTAAGACAGCCTACTTTTGATTAATTCTTTACTGTGTAGCATCAGAAGAAAAACATGCTCAATCTATAAATAATTTTTGTAGCCTCTTTTTATCCTGAACAGAGAGGTTGGTACTTTCCCCAAAAGACAGTATAAAGAAAATCTAAGCATGCCCATCTGTTTAAAATCCTTTATAAATTAAAGACCAATGCTTTAATTAGAAGAAATCTAGATGACTAAAGCTCTTTTAAAATATAAAACCTTTGAGGTACCTTTGTTGTTGTTTACTGTTCTTCACCATTTATCCTCTGTCCTAAGTGGCCACAAAGTGCCTGATGCTCAAGGCGTAGCTATTGATCAGTGTAGAGGATCAAGGTTACTGTAATCAAATTCCAGTGTCCCACAGTAAATTTCAGTTTATCATGTCATTTCTAATTGATAGTCCTTCATCTCTGAAAGATCTACATTCTCCTCTTGTTTCTGTTGTCTGAATACACTACACAAACAGGAAAAGTCCATGAAAGTTCAAGGAGAAGCTGGAAGAAAAATCCTTTGTGTTGTAGAGTATCTGCACAAACAAACTGCCTCAGGAAGTCCCTCAGCTACAGATGTTGGATGCTGGTAGAGCAGTTGGGAATTATCATACTTTTTTGGGTTTATACTTTTAAGTATCTGCTGAGGGCTACTGTCAAAGACTGAACACTGGTTTAGGTGGAACCCTGATCTGACCTAGTAGGACACTGATTTTTAATAGTGTTATATTGAACTCATCGACTGATGTCTACATAAATACCTGCATGGACTTCATCAATGTTAATAAAGAAGTAAAGAATGAGTGCCAGGAGGCTGGAGCCAGGCTCCACTGGGTGATGCCCAATGACAGGACAAGGGGCAATGCATGGAATTTGAGGCCTAGGAACTTTCATTTAAACATGATGAGGAATTTTCTCCCTGTGAGGGTGACAGAAGACTGGAATAGTTGTGGAGTCTCCCTCTCTGGAGCTATTCAAAACCCACCTGGGTGCATTCCTGTCTGCTCTGGTCTAGGTGATCCTGTTCTGGCAGGAGGGTTGGACTGGATGAGCTTTCGAGGTCCCTTCCAGCCCCTGACATTCTGTCATTCTGTGATTCGGATTTGCAGTATTTTTCCATTCAGATAGACCAGATTCCTGGTTGTCTTTTTTTTTTTTTTTTCCTTTTTAAATTCAGTTAGAAGCTAGTGCACTCTCAAGAGGAACTGAAACTAACACCTCTGATACAATGCAGCACACTTCCAGGTCACCATTGGGTAAAAGCCAGTCTACTTCAGCCTCTTACTCAAGAGACATCAGACAAAACTGAAGGTGAGCTGATAAACTCACTTCAAATTCTACTTGGAGGACACAACATTTTCTCTCTCCAGCACACACAGCTTTGAAGAATCACAGTACCATAGAAACGTTCAGGTCAGAAAAGCCCCTCAGGATCACCAAGGCCAACCAAGAACCCTACTCTACAAGGTTCTCCCTAAACCATATCCACAAGCACCAAATCCAAATGACTTTTAAGCACATCCAGGGTTGATGACTCCACCACCTCCCTGGGCAGCCCATTCCAATGGCTTCTATGAACATTTTTTTCCTAATATCTAGTCTAAANATAATCTATTGAAGTTTATAAGTATTAATGTTCCACATGGGGAACTTATTGATTTTAGGCAAAAAATAGATACTTATGGACACATTCTGAGTGATTCTCTTCAAAACTAGTTTAATCTAGGTCATATCTTCAGGTGCTAAAGCTATTTTAAATGACTAATACAGCATCCTTACAATTAGCTAATGCTGCTTTAAAAGCAGATTCTCCTAACTCTGTATTCTTTCCAACCCCACAACATCCAGCAACAATATTCAGTCTTTTGAGATAAAGACGATGGAGTTTGCTGCTGCAGCCAGCAGCTGCCTTGACAGATCCACACCAAAGCCAAAAGCAGCCCATGGACCTAGTGGAGAGAAACAGGGATGGCAGCACCCCAACCGTGGTGTTAGAATCATGGAATCACTTTCTTTGGAAAATGCCTTTAAAAACATCCAGTACAACCATTCTTTATCAAGTCTAGTGCTAAATGTCCCTGAGCAAGACATCTCTGCAGCTTTTAAACACCTCTAGGGATGGGGTTGAATAATCACCTCCAAGGGGTCTGTTGCAGAGTCTGAGAGCCTTTTAAATGAAGAACTTTCTTCCAGTGTCCAACCTAAAACTCCCCCAGAGCAGCTTTAAACTGTTTCCTCTTGTTCTGTCACTTGTTCCTTAGGAGATCAACCACCACCTGGCTTCAACCTCCTTTCAGGTAGTTGTAGAGAGGCAGAAGGTCTCACCTCAGTTTCTTTTTCTCCNCCAGAAAAAAGCAGAAGTCAGCCAAGGGAATGAACTGCTCACAATCCCATCCAGTTGCATGATGTTAGGGAGCACACCTGGAGTCTTCCAAATCCAGGACCCACCCATCCTCCTTTAAACTTCTACAGTTAGTCCAATATATATTAGCCATCTCACAGAAGACATTTTAATACTCCTACACGAAGATGATCAGAGGGCTGCAGCAGCTCTCCTATGAGGACAGGCTACAAGAGTTGGGGCTCTGCAGCCTGGAGAAGAGAAGGCTTCCAAGACNCTTTGGAAAATGCCTTTAAAAACATCCAGTACAACCATTCTTTATCAAGTCTAGTGCTAAATGTCCCTGAGCAAGACATCTCTGCAGCTTTTAAACACCTCTAGGGATGGGGTTGAATAATCACCTCCAAGGGGTCTGTTGCAGAGTCTGAGAGCCTTTTAAATGAAGAACTTTCTTCCAGTGTCCAACCTAAAACTCCCCCAGAGCAGCTTTAAACTGTTTCCTCTTGTTCTGTCACTTGTTCCTTAGGAGATCAACCACCACCTGGCTTCAACCTCCTTTCAGGTAGTTGTAGAGAGGCAGAAGGTCTCACCTCAGTTTCTTTTTCTCCAGGCTGAACACTCCCAGATCCCCCAGCTGCTCCTCACCAGACCTGTTCTCCAAACCCTGACCACCTTCATTGCCCTTCTCTGAATCTGCTCCAGCCCCTTAATGTCCTTCTTGAGTGAGGGGCCCACAACTGAATCCAGGATTCCAGGTCTGGCCTCATCAGTGCCCAGTCCAGTTGGGGCAATCCCTGCCCTGGTTCTGCTGGCCACGTGGGCACGCTCTGGTACAACTCCAACTACTGTCACCAACCTACTCAGGTCCTTTTCCATTAGGCAGTTCCCAGCCACTCTGCTCCCAGCCTAGAGCTTTCAAAGGTTGTTGTGGCCCAGGTGCAGGACACAACGCTTATCCTTGTTGAAACTCATCCCACTGGCCTCACTGCAGATCCCTCTGAAGAGCCTTTAAGCTTCCAACAGATCAAGTCCCACCCAACCTGGTGTTGCCTGCTAACTGACTGAGGGAGCATTGTTCCCCTTGCCCAGATCATTAATAAAGATATTGGACAGAACTGGCTTGTGCTGTTTGTGTTTTTACTAATGGTGCTTCAAAAGTGTTATGTGAATCACGACAAGCTTGTGGCATGGCAATAGGTGCCACAGGGACAAGCACTATAGACTACTATAATGCTACAGCTACGCTAACTCAGGTGAAACTCTTACATGTACACAACACATTTTTTGTGGATCAGCATTCAATAAATCCTTACAGCTATTTTCTTTCCAAGCTCACTCTGTCTCAGAAGAGGTAATAAATACTAAAGGGAAACTACAATATGTTATGGACCTTGAAAGGGATAGAAGTGTGATTTGCCTTTCCTACTCGATGGATGGTGATGACCTGGCAAATATCATGGATTTGTGGATCATGACCATTCACAACAGCTCCTACTTTTTTTTTTTTTTTTTTTTTGGCTAAGAAACAGGGACTTCAAATGAATCAGTTAGACACTTCAAAGGAAGTCCAGCCTGCCAATAAACTTCTTTGAAACCTTAACTGCAAATACTGAGGGGAGGAAGGCCACGCAGTCACCAGCTACCACAGCTTTCAGATGCCTTTGGCATGATTCATTCACTATGGCCACACTCCACAATCTCTTTCCACAGAGATTTTCTTGAGGTACAAATCCAGACATTATGATGAAAGGGCTAATTCTCTACTGTATGTAGAATAAATCAGGGAACTTCACTGTGTTAACGGTTCATGTGCTCCCTTCACTTGAAACAGCTCCCACAAGACCTTGACAAAGAATGTGTTTGAACCACCAGGTGATCAAACTACATAAATCTTCAAATATTGCCCTTTAAAGTGTATTTTCTTATCACCCTGCACTTCTGACATCTGCCTATACCACAGTGCTAGCCATCTACTCTGAACAACATTGCTATTCCCTCTTCCCTACTCTAACCTCAGAGCTCCTTCTTATCTCTTTACGCTCTGCTCAAGCATGTTTCCTCGGTTGTGTTTAATTATTATGCTGCTTTTTCCTTTGAAGTCAAAGGGAAGAGTCTTATTCATTTCAATAAAGATTTAGCCATTTGAAGTGTTCCACCTCGCTGTATCTTGAAAAACATTTTTCCATAGGGACAGGGATGCATCCATATAAAGATTAATGCATCCAAATAAAGATTAATAGGAATACAATTACTACGCTATTATTAACCAAAGAACTAGGATCACTTTTTTGTGTGTGTGTGTTGGTGAACTTCAATGCACCAACCAAAATAACAGATAGTGTCTTGGGTCAAGAATATAAACATCCACCTTAAGCAAATCTGAATAATTTCCCCAAATATTGGGTAAATCCTCAAATATATTTTGAAATTCAAAAAAGCTTCCAGAATGAAGGTGAGGGAATTTCGCTACGGGAAATGAGAGTTAAGATTTCTTTGTATGCACCTTTTAAGCATGCAAAGTATTACAGTTATATTTTCATCCTGGTGCTTAAAAATAATTCCACTGAAAGGAGAATTTCTTCTGCCCCAGCTGTCAGCACTCAGCAGTTTATGTGACCTGCCTCTTGGGGAGTTATTCTTTTCACGCCGCAAGTCCGAAATTACTATTCACTTTGACAAAGCTCCTCCTGATTGCACCCTGATGATGTGTCCTCCATCCAGCTCATGACATTGGCAAGATAAATGTGTAGAATGAGAATAGGGGCAGAACACTAATATATGTTGCTTAGCTCAAAGAGATGCAATCAGACCCTTTCAATATCAGCTGATGTATTCGTGACATTATTATGAGGCAATTAAAGTCTGTATGCGTTGGCTGATGGAGGTGAATTATGGTAAGTTCCAGGAGGCAACTGTCTGAACCAGAAGATGCTGATTAATTACTCAGAAATAATTCACCATCAAGACAGTCAGGTCTACTTGTGCTTCACAAAGTCAGAGGGAGCAACAGACAATAAATTGTATAAATACTACTCAGACCAAATCATCTTTGCAGCTACAGCCACAGAACACCACATATACAGAGACAATAATATTTCCTTTGAAAAATTTAGACTTGCAGAATCAAGCACTCAAAGTGGGCTGAGTATCTCTATACCACATGATGGATGTATACACATATGCACCAGCAGCTCCTGCACTGGAGGGTTCAGTGTTTCCTAAATCTACCTGGTTCCTGTACAGAATAGCCTCTGCACACCTGTGGGTACAAACAAGGAACCAAACCGCATAGCCTGAGGCTCGTCTCTCATGCTGCTCAACTGAAGCCAATGGACATTAAAATAGAGGCTGAATCCAGTTTTAGAGATCAAGATTCCTATGTTGCTATTGATGGTAAATATCTAAATGTCACTTAAAGCAGGTATTTGCCTGTGTATCTTTCTTCAGGAGTGTGTGAAAACAATGTGTCTGTTCCACAGTATTTTTTGCTTTCCTTTTTAACTGGATCCCACAAATATCATCTTTCTTCACCTCCATCAAAGTGTTGTCCCTTATGTGAGTTGTTCCCTAAAATGTTTAGGTACTGGAGAAACAGGTTACTGCACAGTGCAAATTATGAATTGTGACTGCAGAATTTCACAGAGGGAATTTATAATAGCAGCACTCTTCAGGAAATTCCAACATTTCTTGTAATGGAATAGGACCTTTGTTTTAGCACTAGTTCTAAAATACCTTTCCACAGAACCTATTCTTTCCTTTTGGCATCAGAAGGTTTTCCTCAATGTTCTTTTGCATTAAAAATTAATTGGCTGGCTATGTCTAACAGACCCAATGTGTTAGGGGATACATGAACAACCGCCTTTAAAAAAGATCAAGATTCTCCTCCCTAAAATCTTGGATAACAATTTCAGGTTCCTCCGAAGCTCTTTCCTGCTTTGACTTCTGAACTTCTCCTTTAATCTAGTTCATGTCTATTACTACAATCTCATTTTTTCCCCTCTTTTTTCCTAGTTTAGGATCCAAATACAAGAACAATCACAGCGTCAAACACCTGAACATTTCCATAAAATAATCTTCTTCTGGGGAAGTCTTTTAATAATATCACAGTATCACAGTATAGCAAGGTTGGAAGAGACCTCAAAGATCATCAAGTCCAACCCATTACCACAGACCTCAAGACTAGACCATGGCACCAAGTGCCACGTCCAAACCCGCCTTGAACACCTCCAGGGACGGTGACTCCACCACCTCCCTGGGCAGCCCATTCCAGTGGGGAATGACTCTCTCAGTGAAGAACTTTCTCCTCACCTCCAGCCTAAACTTCCCCTGGCACAGCTTGAGACTGTGTCCTCTTGTTCTGGTGCTGGTTGCCTGAGAGAAGAAAGCAACCTCCTGCTGGCCACAACCACCCTTCAGGTAGTTGTAGACAGCAATAAGGTCTCCCCTGAGCCTCCTCTTCTCCAGGCTAAACAATCCCAGCTCCCTCAGCCTCTCCTCATAGGGCTTGTGCTCGAGGCCTCTCACCAGCCTCGTTGCCCTTCTCTGGACACGCTCAAGCACCTCAATGTCCTTCTTAAATTGAGGGGCCCAGAACTGGACACAGTACTCAAGGTGTGGCCTAACCAGTGCAGAGTACAGGGGGAGAATGACCTCCCTGCTCCTGCTGGCCACACTATTCCTGATGCAGGCCAGGATGCCATTGGCCTTCTTGGCCACCTGGGCACACTGCTGGCTCATGTTTAGGCGGGTGTCAATCAGCACCCCCAGATCCCTTTCTCTTTGGCTGCTCTCCAGCCACTCCGACCCCAGCCTGTAGCTCTGCATGGGGTTGTTGTGGCCAAAGTGCAGCCCCCGGCACTTGGATTTGTTGAACGCCATCCCCTTGGACTCTGCCCATCTGTCCAGGCGCTCGAGGTCCTGCTGCAGAGCCCTTCTGCCCTCCAACCCACCAACATCTGCCCCCAGATAAAAATCATTGTCTGCATAAACTCACTTTAATGTTAAGTTTCCACACAGAACCAAAGTGCTCTCTGCCCAGAATTTGTTTCTTTTAATGGATAGGCAGATGGTTGGATGGTCCCTGTGTCATGTAAAGGTCCAATGCTATTCACCTCAGGGCACCAAACAGTTCTTTCATCTAGCAGAAGATGTATTTACCCATCTCTCCTTATTTCATACATACATGAAAGCAGTCAGCATTCAAGAGCTTTTCTTGATGTTTACTTCAGGAAATGGTGCCTAAAACCCCACAACTTTTTATTTTCCCTGGCCTTTTGGGTATAGTGGACATCACAGAGCTACTAGAGAAAAGCACTAGCAGCACTAAAACAATGGTTGTCCCAGAATTATTTCTCACAAAATAAAAAATAAAATAAAAAAAAGGGAAAAAACAACACCACCACCACAAAAAAAAAAAAAAACCCAACAATAAAATTAAAAGAAGGTCCAGAACAGTTCAGGTACTAGACATGTATCCTCCAAAACATTGCACTGGGCAAGTGTGTGGAGTCTATACAATTATAGTAGCTGCCAATATTAGAGTTAGGTTTGAAAAAAACCCAAACACTTCTCATTGTAACTCTCCTCATTGAACTTTGAGGTCTGATATTTTCCCAAGCTGGATATCTCTCTGTAAGCAGAAGTTGAAAGTAATTTCCTCTGTTTTAAATAAGAAATTCAAAGAAATAAATATACACCATGAAAAATGCTTGGAACGCTTTGGAAGACAAATCACAGGATTACAGGACATCAGGGGTTGGAAGTGACCTCTGGAGATCATTGAATACAACTCCACTGCCAGAGCAGGACCATAATCTAGTGCAGGTCACACAGGAATGCATCCAGGTGGGTCTTGAAAGCCTCCAGAGAAGGAGACTCTACAACCTCTCTAGGGAGCCTGTTCCAGTGCTCCATCACCCTTACAGATTTTCCTCATGTTTAGGTTGAACTTCCTGTGTTATAGTTTACATCTATTACCCCTTGTCCTATCACACAATGAAACTGAGAAGAGTCTGTCCCCTCCCTCTTACAAATATTGATTAGATCCCCTCTAAGTCTTCTCTTCACCAGACCAAAAAGCCCCAGGTTGCTCAGCCTCTCCTCACAGGGCAGTGCTCAAGCCCCTTCATCATCTTTGTAGCCCTCCATTGGACTCTTTCGTGTAGATCCCTGTCCCTTCTGAACTGGGGAGCCCAAAATTGAACACAATAGTCCAGGTGAGGTCTCACCAGGGCACTGAACACTATTTCACAGCATTTCCTGTAGCATCTTGGGTAATCTTTCCCCATTCCTACCATGGCAATGACTGCAAATAATCCCTTGTGATTATTATTTGCCACCTTTCAACATGTAACTTCAAAATAGAGTGTTAGACAAGTTCCCACACATGCCAAACTGAACTGGTAAAGGTGCAGGCAACCTGGCATGGTCAAGTCTCTTAATACCTTGCCAGCTCAGATCCAGAACCAAATTTACAAAGCTGGCCTTATTTTCTCAGCACCTTTACAGGACTGTAAGGTGTGAGTGCTGTCCCATTCCTTTCATTCCTGAGCTGCCTTGCAGGAAATGAGCCTTAACACTTGTACTACTCTCTCCTGAGCTTTTGCCTTCAACATTAGTTTGCATGGTGCCAGACTAAGTATAGATGAATCCACCTTAAATTATTTAAATGTTTGGAATTTAACTTTTAACTATTATTTAACTAATTTTTAACCCAAGCACAGTTGTTTGTTTGTTGCTTTTTTGATTTTTATTGTATAATATAAAGTGTGGGGCCCAGGCTTCTGTATTTCATACTAGACAATATTTTTACATTTTATGAATGCTCTCTCATTAGATTTTTTTTTTTCTGCTTGCTAGATGTAATTTATTCACTTTTGAAAAAACATAACACTGAATACAAGCTCATAGCTGTGTTGCATGTAATTAAACTGGAGGTCAATCAATTAAAAGCAGAATTTACAGTCAATACTGTAAAATATTAAATATCTACTTTTTTGATACCAAAACTCCATTAAAATAGATAGATAGATATAGTTGTCTCTCAGAAGTAACAGAAGTTTGTTCTTATGGTACTTATGCATTTTATTTTTAGCATGTTTGACTTCAGAAACCTCCTGTTTTTAATACTACCTTGACCTTAGCAGGAAGAAATGAAAAAGTAGCAATCTATTCTTACATTCAGCTACATAACCACAGCACAATAACATCTTGCCAACACAGGAGATAATCAGCTTGTAAAATCATGAGAATATCTCTGTATCTAACTGCACTTGGTTTCAGGAAACACTTTACAGGGAAGGAGAGGAATCAAACAGAGCAATATTAGTAAAATCTATCACTCTTATTTCCAATGTATACCAAGGCTGGAATCTTTTGTGCATTCTTGCAAAAAAAGGAATTAGTTTGGCATTGCTATGGAAGGCCAAAATACAGCAAATTAGGCCTAAACATGTCTTGGCTTTCCCAGACGTTTTTTGCTCTCCCTCCTTCTGCTGATGGGGGAAGCAACTGTGGGAAAGAAGGACAAAAAGCCCTGGTGCCTCCATGTCTGTCCAAACTTGTAAACATGTGAGAGTACTGTGTTCGTGCACTTGCTTGTGTTCTGCCTTAAGAGGTAAAAGTAAGCCCTGACTTTACCTAATATGTTTAAGTTTGCAAAGTGCCATTCAGATTGGCTGAGCCGTGGCCAAAGAGCCATTAGTCTTGGGATGCATTCATAAAAAGAGATGAGCAGGTAGAAACAACCTGCTGACACCATTGCTTTTGCATTAATGTGCTCTCTGCTTCTGCCAGTGCTTCTGCCTCACTGCCCTGGCATCCTGCCATGCCCTGCTAAGCTGTAAGCTAGCCCTGCTACATAATAACAAACCATGATACTTTGGGTTTGTCTACTTGGAAACCTGTCCTGTCTCAAGTTTACCAGGAATAGACCTTAACTGCCTCCAGGCAATAGGTTCACTTACTTGAGCAGCATGACACCGTGCCAAGTCTGCAAATCTGCAAGACATCCTGCCTGCAAGTCTTCTTCTGAGACTGAGAGCCCTGGAATCATAGAATGGTAAAGTTGGAAGGGACCTCAAGGATCATCTAGTTCCAACCCCCTGCCATAGGCAGGGAGGGACACCTCCCACTAGCACAGGTCTGGCCTTGAACACCTCCAGGGAGGGAGCAGCCACAACCTCCCTGGGCAACCTGTTCCTCACTGATCACCCAATGGGAACCAGGATCAGGTCAGATATCATCTGCTTCTATCCCAGCACCCCTGTTAAAAGCCTGGGAAGATCAGAAGCCTCAACAGCTGACAAGACACCAACAGAACTCCCTGCAAGTATAGGGTACTGTCTGGGAATTGTAGTTAGCCCCAGGAATCCAGAGATTCATATTTTTGTGACTGAATACTCAAGAGCCTCTCTAGCAAATCTTTCACAAACCTCTGTAAAATTCTCTAGAATCACAGAATCAACCAGGTTGGAAGAGCCCTCCAAGCTCATCCAGTCCAATCTATCACCCAGCCCTAGCCAGTCAACTAGACCACAGCACTAAGTGTCCCATCCAGGTTTTTCTTGAACACCTCCAGGGACAGCGACTCCATGTCCTCCTCATGCAGCCCATTGCAATAGGCAATCTCTCTGTGAAGAATCTGAGAGGTTCACATGCATGACAGCCTGCCATTTGTAACCCAATGTATTCAGTGAGAGCTCCAGAACACCTGTTGCAATTTCATTTTTTACCTGAGCTTCCTCTGTATAGTGACATAGAGGGTACAAAGTGAAGAAGAAAATAACAAACCAAACCAACCAAAGAAACAAAACCAAAACCAAACAAAAACCTGGCAATGATTGAGGAATTACAATATATTCCATATTTCCAGGGACATCTGAGGTAAGTAAGTTGTAATGGCTGCTATTTGATGTTTCGATTTCGCCATGACCTCTGGGCAAACATGCTCCTGCAGGAAATCATGCCATAGAGCCTTTAATGACTGCAGAAGGCCAAGCCCAAACCTTTACTTCCCACCTAAAATATGGTACAATCAGAAGCTGTGCCTTCTGGCTCTCTGCAGAGGCACTAGTTCACTGCTAACTCATAAGAAGTGTCGCCTCTTGAGCCACTGACATCTTTGCCAGGGGCATTCCCCGTGTCCCCTACTGACCTTGTGTGCAAGTCAGAACAAGCATGACCCTCCTGAATTTGCAAGCTAGCATAAGGCTGCAGTGCCATACTATCAGCAACGAATTACAGCAAATTAATTCCTATTGCCTTTAACCCTTTGCAGTAGCACTGTGCTGGTTTGAGGCTAATTGGAATATTTTAATAGAGAGAATTATATTATAGGCTGTGAAAGGAAAACAATGGTGATTTCTGGGAGGGGTGTTGTGTTTCTGTATTACCTTTAACTTGTATATTTCTGTAACTATTCCTGTATATAGTGTATATATCTGTTTGTATATTGTGCTAAGCTGTAAATAGAGCTTCAGTCCTTACCTTCCAGCAGGCTGAGTTCTAGTCTGGGTCATTTTACAAAGTGTGGGGGTCGGGGAACTCCCAAACCGTCACAAGCACACATGTAAACTAGTCACAAATTATCATTATTAGTCTCAGTTTCTGGAGATACTAGAAATTAGTCACTTCAGCTTCTAACTAAAAGAGCAAACAACCTTTTACCTACATGGAGAGTCTTGTTAGACCCCACCTGGAGNCTTCTTTAGAAAGCAAATAAAAGTGCAGTTCTTATTGCTTCAGAATGGCAACTTTCTGAAAGAATGTTCTGCATGTATGCTGTCAGTTCAACAAGAAAATGAAAAACATTACCTAAAATCCAAAGCTTTGTTATATAATTGGAGATACATATATACATTTTCATTGTGTTTAACCAAGACTCATTTATTTACTCAATGAATGCTGATCAGTGCCCCCACATAACTGACTTGCAAGCCTTCTTTTGTTATTTTAAGCAGTCTAAAACGGTGCTTATTGTGGGAAGCCATCAAATGTAAACTGCAGGAATTGAGCTCTGAAATCTACAAGTTATTGCAATACAGGCAACTTAAATTTTGAAGAAGCTTTACTCTGCTTTGCAGTCAGAACTGCTACAATTAACAGCTATTCATGGCAACAGCAGCTACATGACATGGTTGATAAAAAACTTTATGTGCAACAACTATTACAGGATTTTACCCTGCTCCTCCAGGAGACTTTCAAGATACCTTCCTGTATACAGAAAGTAATACTTCTAATTAAGCACACAAAGAAAGTAATCGACAATCTCACTTCACGCATTGAATTTCTGTGTCATTTGCTTGCAAATATGGAGAAGCTCCTCAAACATAGCCTAAGAAAATAGAACAGATTTCTTACAAGCACGAATGTGGAAGAAATGTATGACCTTTGTGCAAATTTATTCCTCATAGCTACACTCATTCATGTGTCCTACTGCCAGTTTTAGATTAACTTCTGGCCCGACTGACCGTTTGTTGTAAAAGCATTTTCTTTCTTCTGGTTTTCAGTAAGCTTCTTGTCAGTTAAGTAATTTGCTCATCTGTGTGAAATTCCCTCCAGGCTATTAAAATCCTGGAGGGATTATTGCCCACAAATGAAGTCTGCTATTCTGTAGCAACCCTATTGTATGATACATCAAATAAAATTACATTTCTGAAACTTCTATTATTTTTATAATTCATCAGAGTGAACATTTACCATATATGGTTGAGCTATGAAGAAGTCAAAAGTATTTCTTAATGATTAAGTATGCAAATGCACAATAAATATTTATCCCTAAGTTTTTGAATGTAAACTCACAGAATCATAGAATCAGTCAGGGTTGGAATGGAACTACATGATCCTTGTGGTCCCAACCACCTTGCCATGGCCGGGGACACCTCACACTAGATCAGGCTGTCCACAGCCTCATCCAGCCTGGCCTTAAACACCTCCAGGGATGGGGATTCCAACACCTCCCTAGGCAACTTATTCCAGGGTCTCACCACCCTCATGGTGAAGAACTTCTTCCTAACATCCAGACTGAATCTACCCATTTCAAGCTTTGTTCCATTCCCCCCAGTCCTATCACTACCTGACAGCCTAAAAAGTCCCTCCCCAGCTTTCTTGTAGGCCCCCTTAAGATACTGAAAGGTCATAATAAGGTCATCTCAGAGCCTTCTCTCCAGACTGAACAGCCCCAAATCACTCAGTCTCTCCTCATAGCAGAGCAGCTCCAGCCCTCTCATCATCCTCATGGCCCTTCTCTGGATGTGCTGGACATGTTCCAGCACATCCACGTTCCTCTTGTAATAGGGGCTCCAGAACCGGACACAGTACTCCAGGTGAGGTCTCACCACAGTGGAGTAGAGGGGGAGGATCACTTCCTTCACCCTGTTGACCACACTTCTCTTGATGCAGCCCAGGCTCTGGTTTGCTTTCTGGGCTGTAAGAGCACAATGACAGCTCATATTGAGCTTCTCACCCACCAGCACCCCAAGTCCCTCTCCTCAGGGCTACTCTCAAGCCAATCACTGCCCAGCCTATATTGTTATGTTATGTTAGACACTAAAAAATATCATCTTCCAAAATTTATTTGGTTTACCTTGGAGACAGGAGGAGGAAAAAAATCCCTTATTGACCACCATCTTAGCCCTAGGGCTACAATCCACAAAACAGGAAAGCAGGAATAATCAATACACAGATGACAACATCAACTTTCTAAGCAGCTCTTGTTAAATGTCTCCTCTCTGCTTTAAAAATTACAGTTCAGCTCCCACCTAAACAGTATGCCATTTGACCATCAATTCCCCAACATAAGATGCATAATTGGTCTATTCATATAACAGGTAAGTCAAAAGCCATCCAAAGCATAAATTACACTAGTAATAAAGTTCTCAGGTTGCATTTAAAGAATTAGCCCACAACCTTTATCTACACAGGGTTATACATTATCTGAGTAACACAACAGAGGCCAGGCTCAACATTCACCAAAGTCAGTGACAAAACTACTAAGGTAACTTGGGCCAAGATTATAAACCAGAGCTGGATTACAACTTCTTAAATGATGGAGAAACATTCATTGCATTTGAGCTGGAGGAAAGGTTGATCATACAGAATTTTGTTATCCCTCCAACAAAGTTTACATTTGGCCTTCATATATTATGAGGCAACTTCTTTTTATTTTGAGCAGTGAATGCAGATAATGTCTATTTGACAGCTCAGCTTTATACAGGGTATTATTCAAAAATACTCCTGCTATTTTTAATCTTTTTGGAGTCTCATACTCAAGGCAGATCTATATCCCATAGTTGTGTTGAGAATCCCTTCAAAGGTGACATTGGCACATGAGTAACCTTGGCACACACTACAACACTTATCCTAGTGTAATTACAAAGAAAAGTATGCAGATTTGAAGCTCAGTATGGAGTTTCTGGTACTTTCATACATGATTTCTAGCAGATTTGGACATAAGGAAGAAACCCTTCTTCAATTCTTACACTGCTGAAGCTTTTTTATACATATGCACATGCAGATCTCTTCATAGAAGTTATTCAGTCTGCCCTTTCCAAGCACATGCATCTTGAATATATAACTGCTGGCCCTTAACATATTGTAGATTAGATGAAGAGGGTTTTTTTTCCCCCCCTCTGCACAATATTAAAGCCATCCATTCATGTGCAAGTCATTTTTCAAAACTAAATAAAAACATATATCCCTTGCAAATGCAAATCTTCAATATCTTACTGTCATATATTCTAGCAGTGAATGAAATACATTAATGCTTTAAATAGAAATTAATTCAGAAATTCAAGTGGCTTTGAAGGAAGAATGCACTTAAGCTTAAAAGCAATCTCCATTAAAATGCAAAAAGATTATAGACTTACTGATTATTAATTCTGTAAGTTCCTACCATGACCACAATGACTATGATGTTATGACAATCTGCACAACATGAACTCTATAGTTTCCAATCAATATTTCTCCTTCAAATCCCTAACTTTGTGTTGGAGTGCAGCACCTTTCTTCTATCCAACTGGTTTTTACCTAGTAAGTCATGGGAAATTTTTCACTAGATACACTTACAAGGTTTCAGAGAAATGGTGAAGTGGGTTTAAGGAGCTAATTTCAGGCCTTAGCAATGAGCCCAAGACAAAGCAAACAATCACCTGGTCTTCAATAGGTCAACTTAGAGAACTTAACAAGAAGTGCTTCCTGCTCACGGGGTGGAATGCTGGCAATTGTTTTTCTCCAAAGTTTCAGTGAGAAATGGAACCAGGCCTGGTATGAAACAAATATGAAGAAAAACAATTTAAGTTTAGTTTATATCACTGAAGTCAAGGACAGGAAGGTGACTTCATTCACTAGAACTCTTACCAAAATCTTCTTGGCATCTTTACATCTAACAAGATGACTAAAGAACCACCCCCACAAGCAACACTTAAGGCCGTGCAGGTTTCCTGGCAGACCATGGAACTGACTAATTCCAGAAATTGACTAATTCAAGGAAGCAGACTTTAAGATTTGTAAACAGACATTATGATCTAGGTCTGTTTGCAGGAAGTGCTCTTTCACCTCAGACTTTGGGTATTCTATTCATAAACAGATGTCTCTCCACTGGCTTGCATTTTGTCTGACATTTTCAGGTCTTCTTTTCCTGTATTTAAGCAATCAATTGTGTGGCTCCTCATTCGGATTTTGATATGAAGGTCTTAAGATGTTATGTGCACTTTTTACTTACAGACTCACCTAAAGAGATGCATTTTAACTTCTACATATCCAAAAGCCTTGAAGATATTCAATAATTTTGGAGCATGCAGCATTTTCTGCATCTTTATTTTCAACCAATTACCATCTACTCATAAAATTTGCCAATTTTCATATTTAGTTTGATTCAAAATCATTGCATCTTCTTAGATGTTTTTTTCTGACCATGTCACAATCTCAATTAAGTAGATAAAAGTGAAGAAATCAATTTGCAACATAATTAATCCAAGTCTCTTAATCACAGAGAGAAGAGTACTATAAAATAAGGAGTATCTTCTTGATGAAGGATTCTGAGTGATAAACAGAATCTAAATAAATTATTTTTCCAAAGGTAGTTCAACACTTCTAAGAAGTATCCTTCCTTTCTGGTCTTTATTTCACAGCATCACAGAAACATTCAGGTTGGAAAATACCCTCAGATTAACCAAGAGAACCCTACTCTACGAGGTGCACCCTAAACCCTATCCCCAAAGCATCACATCCAAACAACCTTTAAACACACCCAGGGTGAGTGACTGAACCACCTCCCTGGGCAGTCCCTTCCAATGCCTGACTATTCTTGCTGGGAAAAAAATGTTCCTAATATCCATTCTAAACCTACCCAATCACAGTCTGAGGCTATTCCCACTAGTTCTATCACTAATTACCTGTGAGAAGCAGCAGCCTCTCTATAACATCCTTTCAGGTAGCTGTACACAGCAATGAGGTCTCCCCTCAGCCTTCTCTTTTTCACATTAACCAGCCCCAGCTCACTCAGGCTCTTTCCCAGCTTCCTTGCCCTCCTCTGCACTGACTCCAGCACCTCCTCATCTCTCTTNTCCAGGTCCCTTACTGCCAGACAGTTCTCCAGCCACACTTGCCCCAGCCTGTAACATTGCTTAGGATTGTTGTGATCCAAATGCAGGACTCTGCACTTAGCTGTCACATTAACATTGACCCATGGATCAAATCTATCTAAGTCCCTCTGTAGAGCCTCCCTACCCTCTTGAAGATCAACACTGCCACCTAACTTGGTGTCATCTGCAAGCTTACTGCTGACACACTATGTCTTCATCAGTGTAGTGGTTCTGGGAGTTACCTCACAAGCACACAATGAATTCACCCAGACTAGACTCAGCCAGCTGGAAGTTAAGGAACGAAGCTTCATTTTCACAGCTTAGCACCATATACAAGCAAATACTTACAATAGATTACAAATATTTACAGCTATATATGGTAGTTAGAAGTAATACAAGTTAAAAGTAATACAGAAATACAATACCCCTCCCAGAAATCAAAGAGTCCAGGAGGGGCTCCCAACCACCCTTCCACCTTTTTTCCACCCCCCCCCACCCCCCATCCCAGAATCTGCCTTATGTGCAAGGTGAGATGGAAGGATTGGCAAGAAGCACAATGATTAGTTGGGTTATACAGATGCAGCTAGAAGCAGTTAATACAGCAGAAGCCAGGAAGAAACACAGACTGCCTTATCTATGTTTGTGTTCTTGTTTTTATACATCTTGGCAAACCTATGAGTGAAGCTAACATCAGCATTGTTTTCTTTTCACAGCCTATAATCTAATTTCTCTCATTAAAGTATTCCAATTAGCTTCAAACCAACACAATCAAGATCATCACATGGTCCCAACACTGAGCCTTGGGGGACACCACTTGTGACCAGCCCTCAACTGGCGTAATGGTTGACTCTTAAACCACACTTTCCAGAAGTCTGCTTAAGGAAAATGGAGTAGGCATGCACAGAAAAGTAATAAAATATGCAAACACATCATCACTGGCAAAGGACAACTTTTCTGGCACCTAGTTTTCCATCTTTCTATGAGCCAAGAGGGCCATACGTGGAGAGAGGAGAAAAAACCCACAACCTGCCGCTGCCTGTACACAGTATGAATGGATCTGAGAAAGATCCAGGTGCACAGCTATCAGCATCTAGTACTGCCACAGCCCAGTCCTGTCTCATGTTCACTTGCCATTCCATAAGCACACAGGTCTCCTAAAGTTTGTGCTGTATCTCTCAATCCCAGTGGATGTCTTGGATACCCTAGAGTATCTCAAATGCCTATATAAACCCAAAACACCTCCATTTTTTTCATAGCCTTTGAAATGTTCCATATTATATTTACCACTTATTTCCTAGTACATTTTCTACATGACTTATTGGCTAGAGATCACAAAAATCTTTAGATTTTATTGCTGCTGGTTATAAAGGTCCAGAGGAGGGCCACGGAGGGCTCAGAGGGCTGCAGCAGCTCTGCTACGAGGACAGGCTGAGAGAGTTGGGGCTCTGCAGCCTGGAGAAGAGAAGGCTTCCAGGAGACCTTAGAGTAGCCTTCCAGTATCTGAAGGGGGCTACAGGAAGGCTGGGGAGGGACTATTCACAAGGTCTGGTAATGACAGGACAAGGGGCAATGGGTTTGAATTGGCAGAGGGGAGATTTAGACTGGATGTTAGGAGGAAGTTCTTTACAGTGGTGAGGCACTGGCACAGGTTTCCCAGGGAGGTTGTGGCTGCTCCCTCCCTGGAGGTGTTCAAGGCCAGGTTGGAGGAGGCCTTGAGTGAGCTGTACTAGTGGGAGGTGTCCCTGCCTATGGCAGGGGGTTGGAACTAGATGATCCTTGAGGTCCCTTCCAACCTTACCATTCTATGATTCTATGATTTCTGTTGACAGAGGAAGAAGCTTCCAACCTATTATGCACAAAGTCTCACTTTGTTTGACAAATGAAGTAGGAAAACAGTTGGAACTGTGCACTATTCATAAGTTCTTGGTGACCAAGCTCTGTATTGTGAGGACATTTGGAGGTTATATTATTAGCAATCCATCATTTTCCAGCTAACAGTGGCCCTCTTTAATAGGAGCAGACCTGAATTAAAAGTTTATCACCTGCAGTACAAACTTTGGTATGGAACTGCTTGAGAAGAGCCCAGCACAGAGCCACAAAGATGATGAAGGGAATGGAACATCTCTCTTGCAAGGAGAGCCTGAGGGAACTTGGGCTCTGCTGCTTGGAGAAGAGGAGACTGAGAGGTGACCTCGTCCATGTTGATAAAGATGTAAAGGATGAGTGCCAGGAAGATGAAGCCAGGCTCTGCTTGGTGATGCCCAGTGACAGGACAAGGGGCAATGGGTGGAAGCTGAGGCATGGGAATTTTCATGTAAACATGAGGAGAAATTTTTTTCCCTGTGACGGTGATAGGACACTGGAACAGGCTGCCCATAGGAGTTGTGGAGTCTCCATCTCTGGAGATATTCAAAACCTGCCTGGAAACATTCCTGCATGATCTGGCCTAGGTGATCCTGCTCTGGCAGGTGGGTTGGACTGCATGAGCTTTCAAGGTCCCTCCCAGCCCCTGACATTCTGTGAGTCTGTGATGAAACAGGTTCATGAGAAAATACCTTTGAAAAAAGTGAGGAGTTTAGTTAGTTAGCTTCCTCTTATTCAAGGGATATTTGAGTTCAAGATGGGGCTTATTGAAAGTCTGCTCAGGTACCCTCTGAGCGGGAATCAATGGAAGTTTCTTGTTGGATCAGCTTTTTACAGCTCCCTCTATTCTCATGGAAGCGAGCACAGATTCTGCCATCAACGCTCCAGTGAATGTGATGAAGTACCACATATAAGGGAGAACTGCTATTCTTTCCCAGTCATGAAACCAGCATCATTTCACTGTAAGGGCTGCAAGGAGAGGAGGTATATAAAAGAGAACACAAGGTAGGATCACATGTGCTATGAAATCCATAGCCAGACAAGTCCTAACCCATTACCATCTTTTTAGTGGAACTTTTTCCTCTGTCACATCACAGAAAGCAGGAAATGTTGTTGATGTATTGTGAGCTCCTGCAACTTCCACCATATTTGTCATCAGTGGTGTTACAAAAGGATTCCAAAGAAAACTGAGATGGGTTGAGCAGAATCACTACAGCCCAATGTACTTATACCTTACCCAATACTGTAAAGCATTCAGTATTTGATCCAGGGTTAACAAACCACAGCCATGACTGTTTAATGTATTCTTTAACAACTAAAGATAATAATGTATTATAATACATTATTATCTTAATAATAATAATAATACATTATTATCTTAATAATAATAATAATACATTATTATCTTAATAATAATAATACATTATTATCTTAATAATAATAATAATACATTATTATCTTAATAATAATAATAATACATTATTATCTTTATAATAATAACAACTAAGATTATTATTATTTACAAATTTTCCTTTCTAAAAATCATGAAGCACAGTTAGCTCACTATCAAACACAATGTTGTTCTATCATCACCATGGCATCATATCTATTCTATTACTTTTTAGCTCTCATACAATCTATAACATACAAAGTTATACACAACAGTAATTAAGAGAGAGAAGGGACAGGACCTCTGTTTTTATCCAGTGAGAACTGTGAGGTTTACCCTACAGGTTATGAATTATTCTGCCTGCCTCCAAATAGACTTCAGAAAGATTCACCTTGTGGATGACATTTCTTAATTGAAGTCAAAAGGTAGAGAATATGCTTAGGCATCTAAAAATCTACAATTTTGCATCCATTATTTTTGTCAACATTATTTGTTTACCAAGTATCAGCAGCATAAGTCCAAAGTGAAATGCAATGTACATTTTGATTAACTAAAACCTCATCAATCTCCTTATTGCACTGGGTACAAGCTTGTAAGCTAGTCATGGTCTCTCATTTCCACTGATTTTAATTAAAGAGCTCACCTTAACTCAGATTTACACAGGATAAGATCTTTAAAGCATTCTACAAGTTTTAGACAGCTCTAAGACCACAATCTTTTGAAAATATCTGAAGGAAACTGTGCTCTAACTTTTGTTTTCCACATTGCCTCACGCTACAGTGCAACCTTTTGATTCCCACTAGATACATGAAATTATATCATTATTAGTTACTTAGATTAATTGTTGGACACTATCATGCCCTTTATAAAGGTTAAAGCTGCTCTCTTTGTTAAGTGCAGTATTCAGGAATGCAAAAAAGTAAACAGGAATCTAAGAGCAGCATTAGTGAAAGTAGGCTAGAAAAAAGAGCTACTCTTATTGATGAATGAAAAATAAGTTCATGTACTACCTTCAGAACGGTCACCATGAAATAATTGTGTTTATACTTATAAAATAGATATGTTAACAGAACTCAGCCAAATAATGCCTTAGATGGAAGCTTGCAATGCCATTCCCTTTAAATAGTTATGCTTGGTGGAGTTTTTTTTTCCCCCTTTTTGTTTTTTTCCTAGCTCCATTTGTCCCTCTCTGCAGTCCTCATTCCACTCCAACCATCATTCACTGCACATGGTCTTATACTCCATACAAAGTCCCCCTAAGAGCACACAGTGCATTTATATGTGAATGAACAAATTCCAATTCCTCAATGAAACCAAAGTCTAGCATAAAAAAAAAAAAAAAAGCTTTCTTTAATTAATGTTCTAATTTGTCTGCTGTCATTACCCCCATGTTGTGGAATCAACTTTTTAGTTTCCGCTTCCACTTAATGAATTTATTTCCTAATGTCTTCCATCATTCTCCTAAGATTAGGTTTAAAGCTATCTAGCTCAGGCATTTCAACAAGGCAAGGTATTAAGACTGAGATTTAACCCTGCCATTTTCTGAAAACTAGCTTAAAAAAAAAAGAGAGTAAGAAATCCTTTCCTCTGTACCATTCAGCATACAAAGGGCAGTGCAAGTGCTTTCCTCACTCCTATCTCTACAGTTCCCCTGGTCTTGTCATCAAAATTAAGCTGTTTCTTCTCTTTCCTTGCCATTTTCCCCAAAAAAGAAGGAAAAAAAAAAAAAAAAAAGGAACATCACCTAGGCCAACTTTGCAATGAGAACTGCAGTGACAAAAGAGGGCTACCTGAGTTTTAAAAATGCATAGCTCAAAATTTTAATCTTGTGCTTGTCTTCATGCTTTAATCTCTCTCCTCCAGTACAGAGGACCCAATATTTCACTCTGTGCCTATTTGTTCAAGCAGTCAAGATTTTCTCTTTTAGGAAATCAATGCAAAAATAAGAAATAGGAGGGATGTGGAAAGCAATAAAAGGACAGAGTTCCCATTTCCCATCTGAGACACTCTCATTCTCTGATTATGCTTCACATTTTTATTTCATCCCTCCTTATACAAAATGGGGGAGGAGAGGCTTTACTAGCACCTGTCATTAACCTTATGTGGGGTTTGGTTTTGTTTGGTTGGTTTTCATAAAACAAATGTGCTGTATTTCACAACTAACTAATTTAAAGGCACGTTGTCTTCCAGCTTCCCCTTTAAATTTAATTGTACCTTCAGTTTGATTTGGATAAACAACGTGGATCAAATGGGAGGCAGGAAAAAGAAACAATCAACCCAAAACTTCAAAGCCAGAAAGTGACCTTTGTAGGTCACATCCTGTTTTACCAGTTGCTTCATCAATATCCATGCTCTTAGGTGCACAGAAATCTAAGACACTCTGAAGGGCCTATCTACTGCTACTTTTCATTCCACTATAATGGAACTTCACAAAGAGATTGGAGAAAGAAAGACCATGGGAAAAACAAATACCTGTAAAAAAGGTTTGAGCAGTGGCATGATACAGGACATTAATATCTTTAATGGGAAAGAAAAAGGGGGGGGTGTCTAATAAAAGCCTTTTATTCCCTCTGCAATACCTCCCCATGACTGATATATGAGTAAAAATACATGAATGTGCTGTGCCAATTACAGATTTGTAGTATTTGACTACTTCAGCACCATGCTGAGTACACCCTTTGGACAACCTTTAGCTGTGCACGAGCAGCCAGAGCTTAAGATTTCTCCCTTTGGCTGTTTCAGAGTCACGTTGGTTTAATGAACCAAAGAGGAAGTGTACTTTCATAAAGCATCTGTCTAACCTAAAAAAACATGAAAAGAAAGTCAAGATAGTTTGAGGAGGAGAGCATTTATAAACTTGACCAGAACTTTTCTTTTATGTCTCAATTTTTTAAAACATTGAATAAACAATGAACTCTCAAGAAAATAATCTTAAGGCTACTATTGTGTGTAAGTACTGGAAAAACAACACACTGTGGACCTGAAATTTACATCTCCAGATTCTGTCTAAATTTTAAATCCATTTTTAACACAACATTTAAAATCTAGCCTTTGAAGTGGGGTATAAGAGATCAAACCTACTTGGCATCGGCATAGGTAAAGGGAAATTTGGAAAACACCATTCCACCTAAAATTTTTGTTTACCTACCTTTGTCATAAGTGAGGCTCTGAAAAAAAAAAAATCGATTGCTATGGTCATTGGTGGCAGACTTGGAGGATGAAGCTTATTCCCAAAAGCTGAAGTAGAAGCCTTACTCAAAATGTCAGCTCTGGATGGACTGACAACTTATTTTTGTAGGGAAAAACTGTATGACATTCGCAGAACTCAAAGAAACTTCAATGGGAAATAGAAAGAGACCAAATTATATATATGTTTGGGTTTTGGTCTTTTGTTGTTGTTGTGGGGTTTGTTGTTTTTTGGTTTTTTTTGTTTGTTTTTTTTTTTTTTTTGGGGGGGGGGGGGGTTGTTTTTGTTTTTTGAGCACCTGAAATTGCTCTAAACCAGAAACTATAATAATGCTTTTGGTTTAGATTCACAGAAAATACTTTTACTAGGAAAATGATTTGTATACAGATTTGAAGTGAGGATCTCAGCAATGCAAGTGGCAAAAGAGAGTTACTGTAAGTAGCATGTTAAACCTTGGGCTGTATTACACACTCAAGCAAACCACAGGTATCAAGAGCATCTCTGATCTTTGTCGTGGAGACAGGGAATTTATGTGTCCGAGGCAGGAATTGTAAAAACAGAATTATTTGATTTTCCTGAAAGCCCTGCCCCCAAAACTCTATACAAAACTACTTTAGATTTACTTACAGGTCCTAATTCTATTGGGAATTCTTCTACAGTATATTATGGACAAATTTAGAGATGTAGGAAGTCAGGAAATGGAAAAGGCTAACCTACAAGCACAGCTTTACCCCACTATCAATCAGGCTAAGCAGAGAATTAAGGGAACAGGAGCAGGCTTTACTTACTGAGGTGAGATAGGTATTTGGGCGATGATCCCTTGCTGGGTTTCTCTGCAGCTTGGCTGCCTTCTGACGCTGCAAGCAGTATCCAATAGCCTGGATCCACGAAGCAGAAGCCCAAGGCAGGTGGAAAAGCTGCCGAAGTCAGGAGTGTCTCGAACCACACTACCACAGACAGGGATTCGTGGAAGCGACGCTGCCGCGGCAGTGGCGGGGGAGAGCCAAACTGCTTGGGTTTGCTTAGTGCGGAATAGCAGTCAGGAAACCGGCTGCAGTAAGGTCTGAGAACAGCTGGGTCCGGGTGCTCTCTCAGCTCTCTCAAAAGGACCCCAGGACTTCCCAAGCCTGCAAGTTTGCACAGAGCAGTGCAAAAGTGGGGAGAGACGTCCAAAGGCAGGGATGGTGCAAAACCCAGAGCCGTATGAAAAGGTAAGAGCTGTCCAAAAGCGAGGACGGTCCAAACGGGAGCTCTGTCAAGGCAAGGGGCTCTTAAGGCAGGCACCTCATGCCTTCTCCCTTGCTCTCTTAATGCTTTTTCTAGATAAAATGTCCATTTGCCATTTATACTGGGGTCGAAAACCCAGGCAGCCGGCAGCCCGATTCCCAGCGCGGGCTGCCACACGGCTCAGCACACCTGTGGGGAAAGGCCTTTCGCTGTTCCCCTCTTAAGCCCTCAGGGCGGGGCGGGCAAAGCAGTTTTCGCGCCTTCTTCTCCCCATTCAGATCCGCAGGGGAGAGGAGAAGGAAGGAATTTGGAGTGCTCTGGAACAGTATTTTCACCCGTATAGCCCTTCCAGGATTTCAGGCTCATTCAGAAGGTAGTAAGGACTATAGCCAAGCAGAGAAGATCCTTGATATCCATCGGGTTTTGAAGGAAGAGGAAGGTGGCCCTTTACACAGTAGTGCTAGTTTTACTGAGCCAGAGCTGCACAAAATTTCTGACTTTAGGGCTGGAATTAGAACTGCAAAATCCTGAAAACCAAGGATGCACTGTGTCCTTAAGAGTAGAGAGAAACATCAAAAGCTAGTATGCTTTGCACCAAACTAAAGGCTTCAAGGACAGAGATCTAACAACAGAAGAGTTAATCTATGCTAAAACAAAATAATAAAGTGCATCCACAACCCAGGGGTTGGAAGTAATTCATTAAAATAAGAAGTCACCAGCCCTTGATGCTGCTTTGCCTTTCTTGCCTTTTGATCTTAATGTGAAACAGTTTATAACATCAAAATAGTGTTACATTTCAGAACTTTTTTTTTTTTTTAATTGCAATGCCAGCATTCATAACAATGATAATTTGGTTTTCAAACAATCTTTGAGAAGAAAAGCATATTAAATTATCATAATAAATCCATTGGAGGATTATTGTTGCCCCGAAATATCAAAGAATTTAGGATGCATTGAGGATTTATTGTCACTTGAAACATTGAAGTGTTAATGATATTAATCTGAAACTGGGTGTTCTTCCCTTGATTAGGTGCTATACATCAGTCTGACAGTCTTAATACTTTCTGGTTAGACTGATAAATGAAATCAATTTTAAGTTACATTATTCAGTATGCCTGCTAGTTCACTTAGAAATAAAATTATTTCTTTACAAGTGTTTAAATCATGACCTGTAGATGTGCAAGCAGAGTACCACTGCTGCTTTATTTGGCAGCATGCATTGTATCGTGCAATGGATTAAGGAATGAGTGCAACTTCCCCTTCCACAGGACAAAAATGGGAGTTACTCTCCTCAGATGATGTTCCTCGTTCTAAGAAATATTTCAGTTCAAAGTGATCAAGACATTTAGCATTTAAATGAGCTTACTGGTTTAACCAAGAGCAGCACCCATATGCTTCCGACTAGACATACCTGCAGACCATATATGCCTTGCTGGTTGAGGCATGGAGGACTTGCAAGAGCAGCATTCATATGCTTCCAGCTAGACATACCTGCAGACCATACATGCCTTGCTGGTTGAGGCATGGAGGACTTGCAAGAGCAGCATTCATATGCTTCCAGCTAGACATATCTGCAGACCATACATGCCTTGCTGGTTGAGGCATGGAGGACTTGCAAGAGCAGAATTCATATGCTTCCAGCTAGACATACCTGCAGACCATACATGCCTTGCTGGTTGAGGCATGGAGGACTTGCAAGTCTATAATTATTGTGAAAAAAATGAAAAACACACACCTAAGTGTGCTTTGCTACACGGATCTAACAAGATATGTACATTGTTGCTCCACGTCTCTATTACCAGATGCAATGCCAAAAAAAAAAAAAATATTAATTCAACACATCATTTTCTCACACAGCTAACTTATCAGACAGCAGCATTCTAACTCACTTAGACCTTGATGACCCTCAAAATGGAACTCCTCACCAGCAGCTTCATCACACGCTTTTTAGCACTCCCCTCACACACAAGAACTATTGCATCTGCTTTCAATGAACAGTCCTTGTTAATTCTTCATTTATCCTTACTGAAAAACCAACCAAACTAAGCTTTACATTGTAAATGGTTAAGCAAAAGGAAAGGACATTTTTTTTCTAAGAGCTATATGCAAATAAAACCACTTAATCCATTCCAAATTACTTCATGCATAAGAAACCTTGTAAAGAAGGCATGAAAGCATTTACACCCAGGCACAAAGTATTTGTACTCAGAAACACAATCTTTCACTTGCACATCAGCATAAGTTAACAACAATCTTCCAACAGCTTCTCTGGTACTTTCTAATTTTCAGATACACATTTAGACAACCATCCACCAAGAAACCCCATGTACAGAGATCAGACTCAGCAATAATGAATGAAAAACTGACTCTCTGAAGGAGACAGTTTAATTCCCAGTATAAAAGATAATGCAAACAAAGCAAACTAAAGGCAGGAACTAAACATAGGCATTCTTTTCTCTTGTCATCAAAAGCTGATTGTAACCAACTAAAGTAACCAACTAAAGTAACCAGCATGAGACCTCACCTAGACTACTGAGTCCAGCTCTGGAGCTCTCGATACAGGAAGGACATGGATCTCGTGGAGTGGGTCCAGAGGAGGGTCACAAAAATGATCAGGGCGTTGGAGCACCTCTGCTATGAAGACAGGCTGAGGGAGCTGGAGTTGTTCAGCCTGGAGAATAGAAGGCTCCAGGGAGACCTAATTGCCACGTTCCAGTACATGAAGGGGGCTGACAAGAAGGATGGAGAGAGACTGTTTACAAAGGCCTGCAGTGGTAGGATGAGGGGAAATGGCTTCCAACTAGAGAAGAGAATATTTAGGTTGGATGTTAGGAACAAGTTCTTTGCCATGAGAGTAGTGGAACCCCCCTGCCAGAGAAGGTGGTTGGGGTCCCATCCCTAGAGATATCAAGGAGAGGTTTGACAGGGCTCTAGGCACCCTGATCTAGTTGAGGATGTCCCTGCTGACTGCAGAGGGGATTAGACTAGATGATCTTTGGAAGTTCCTTCCAACATAGACCATTCTACGATTTTATGATTCTACAATCTACACAGGTCCCATTGCCCTGTGTAAAATACAGTGGGATTCATGACTCACATCTATATAGTGGGTTCAAGACCTGTCTATGCATGGCATGAGGGGCAGAACAGAGCAAGTGTGGAGGAACCTGTAGCATCTGTTCAACAGTATATACAACAAGTGCTCCAAGCTCTTTGAAGAGGATCAATTTTACGTCTATTTATTTTATTGTTCTATTATTGAGATGAAAGAAGAGTCAGTTAAAAAGCTTCTGGCTTGAAAATTAGTGTTCTTATGATGCAAAGTGATTGTAAGCAACAGAATGCAACTTGTTTTAGAAGATGGTTACTTATTAACTGACTACTCTAACTCATGCTCTCAAATAAGCTGTTTCTCACAAATGCTTCAAAACAGAACATCTTAAATGAGAGCCTAGTGGCTTATCCCAGTGTTTCAATGCATGTATGCATGGCAGAAACTTCTGTAGTATTAATGCATTTGAAAAAAGTGTGCATATTTCCCATTTTTTCCAATAGAGTTCAATATGTATATATATGTATATACATATACATAGATATAAAGATTTAGATGTGGATGTGTATATATATATATAGATGTATGCACATGTGTATGTATATAGATATACACAGCATGTACATACATGTGTCAAGCTGTAACACAAAATGCTGTTGACTGGATGAACCTGTAGAAAGTATACAAAAAGATGTTAACTCCACGTAAGGTCTCTCAAGTTATTCTTATAACACCCAGTCAACAATAGTATTTGATAGGACCTTTGTAATAGTATTTGTAAGGATCTTTGTGAATGCTGTTTCACCTTCTAAAGATGCAGGTGTTGGAAATCACTTCCTCAGAGAAGGATGCAGCCCAGCTCAGACATGTGCATGCAGCCCAGACAGCCAAACGAGTCCTGGGCTGCAGCAAGAGCAGTGTGGCCAGCAAGGCAAGGGAGGGGATTCTCCCCCTTTACTCTGCTCTCCTCAGACCCTATCTGCAGTACTGTGTACAGTTCTGGAGCCCCCAGCACAGGAAGGACATGGAACTGTTGGAGCAGGTCCAGAGGAGGCCACGAAGATGCTCAGAGGGCTGCAGCAGCTCTCCTATGAGGACAGGCTACAAGAGTTGGGGCTCTGCAGCCTGGAGAAGAGAAGGCTTCCAGGAGACCTTAGAGTAGCCTTCCAGTATCTGAAGGGGGCCTACAGGAAGGCTGGGGAGGGACTCTTGACAAGGTCTTGCAGTGACAGGACTAGGGGCAGTGGGTTTAAACTGGCAGAGGGAAGATTTAGACTGAATGTTAGGAGGAAGTTCTTTCCAGTGAGGGTGGTGAGACACTGGCACAGGTTGCCCAGGGAGGTTGTGGCTGCTCCCTCCCTGGAGGTGTTGAAGGCCAGGTTGGAGGAGGCCTTGAGTGACCTGTACTAGTGGGAGGTGTCCCTGCCTATGGCAGGGGGTTGGAACTAGATGATCCTTGAGGCCCCTTCCAACCTTACCATTCTATGATTCTATGATAGCATGGTTCCAAAGGATAGCAAAGCAAAAAATGCTCTTTTATTTCCTTTTTAAACAAGCTACAAAACCATCTAGGTTCACTCCAACCAGATACAACATTTAAGAGACCGCAGACTACTCAGTATGAATGTGTGTCTGTATTGTGTTACTGGAGCTGCTGCTAATTTTCTTAAGTGAGAGTGAAGCATTATTGCAACATTTCTAGGGTCAAGCAAACAATTCCCCTTATCTTTCTGTGCATAAGAATTCAGCCTAATCTCGAGTTTTGTTCATGGATGTAGTTCAGTTTAATGATGTTTTGCTTCATTTAAAGTTAAAAGAATCATCCTCATTTCTATGAAGACGAGATCTATTTCAGAAGCCATTTATGGCACTGAAATTCTCATAACTAAGTCATTCCTGACTTACAGCAGTTTTTCTCCAGCAAATACAGAGCTCTGCCCTTTACAGAACATGCCCAAGAGGACCTGATAAAGCTGTAATTTAGCACATGCCCTAATGCACACAAAATGAAGTTCTTCTAAAGGCAGAGCAGGATGGCATAGTCAATACTGCATTAGATCATGAGACAAAGCATCTTTTGTTGGTACCGTGTTTGGGGTTTTGATTGCACACTCACTCATCAGCCTGCTGGATGACAATGCACAAGTCACTTCCCCTTTCTGTACCATAAATATCTGTTTGTAGAAAAGGGATATTTATGCTGCCTACTGTTGTAAAGCATGGGCAGATCAAATGATACCGTCACCAAAAATGTGTCACCCAAGAGTGTTTCCACGCTAAGATTTTCTCAGGAGCAGACATTTTGTAATTACTACAATTCCTTATTTTTCCTACTTCTGTAGCTACTTAATTAGAAGTTAATCAAGATAAACCCAGGGACACTATGTATATACTGACAGAGTAAGACTCCACAGAGCACTCTGAGCAATATTGACAGTGTGGCCATGTGTGTATCTGCAAATGCATTTTCATTCTTCTAGTGCTGGTATCCTTGTACTGACAAAATAAGCTAGACAGTAACTGCTGCATCATCTTGCACTAGGGCTGAACTCCTCTTCCACTTAGAGAAGAGGTGTTTGCTGCCATCTTCAGGAGTGCCCATTTGTCTTGGTCTATAAGACATTGCTCTTTACAGTATGGACAGAGTAATTTCCGAAGATGGAGGGAATCAAATGTCCTCCACCAAAGGTACAATAAAACCAAACCAAACTGCCTTTTTTTTCTTCTTGGTAACTAGACCTGAGTGAGGCATTTCCAATATAAAAAACAATCTCAAACTATCTGAAGAACTCAAAGCATGGCTTCATTTTTCATTTTCAAGTCAATTATACAAGCAGTAATATTTCTAATACAGTCAAAACACAGGAATGTCAGAAATCTCATAGAAGCGCTTACAATGCTTATGACATTCCTTAAGCCAGCCTTATCTCTAATACAGCTGAGATTCACTCTTTTTGTGTTTTTAAAGATAATAAAACTTGGAACTTATTCACACAATAGCATCAAGCTCTGCAGAATTTCCTGACAGAAATTTAGTCCACAAACTTGGCACAAAAAGAAGTTTTGAATACTTTCGTTTTAGAGATATGGTATGAAACATTTCTGCTGCACTAAATAAACCAAAACAACCAAAGCCAAAGCAAAACCAAAACATTAAAGAGCCACATATGCAAAATAAGGTAGAAGTCAAATATTACACAAGATTGCACTACATTTTTTCCCAGCTAACACCTACAGCATGCAAGGGCTGTGGAATGCAGAAGGTGCAGAAAAGTGGACAACAAAGAATCCTTACTTGATTGCAAGTAGTTTGTCTTGCAAGAAGAATCAGTAAAATGCTCTAGTTTTTTGTTGTGTGGCTTGTTTGGGGTTTATTTTTGCCATATCTTTTTAAAAGAAAAACCTGCAAGTGACTAAAATAATAAATCAAAGTAGAGGAAGCATGTCCTAATATATTTTTAATAACAGCTAATAAATTCAAACCTAGGAGCTCCCCCAGGTCTCAATGTGAGAGCAGTAGAATTCTAATTGCTATGGGCAATTATTAATTTATGCTGGTAGCTAAGTGTGTATACACTAATTATACATATAATTATGCATTATGTTTTCTGTATTCCAACTAACAAACTAGTCTCCAGAATTTGGAAACATGCTTATGAGTTCTTGCTGCTTTTTCTGAATGCTTTCAGAAGTTTGGTGACTTAATATGGGTATTACCAATATAAGCCTCAATAGCAGAAGAGTGGGTTCATGCAGCATAAAAAAATTAAAGTAAACTTAATTATTTCCATATTCACAGATTGCACTGGGTTGGAAAGGACCCTCAAAGGTCATCCTCTCCAACCCGCTCCTGCAGTGAGCAGGGACACCTCCAATTAGATCTGGCTGCCCAGGGCCACACTGAGTCTGATCTTGAATGTACTATAGATTTGTGACAGATCATTTAGGCAGAGATAAGAAGCACAACTCAGACTAGTTTCTTCCTATGCCATGAACATTGCAAAAAGAGGAGCATGAACATGTTTTTGTACTAAAAAAAACCCAGGTAACTATATTGATTACGGATCAGAGTTGCTGGCTACAATTCTTGTGTTAGAGCTGATTTCAGGAGCCTGATACTCCGTAGGACACAAAGTCTGGCTTCCGTGCTCAAAGAGATTCTCTGACCTTTTGGATAAGGGGGGAAAAAATCAATTAGCATGACCTTCTTTACATCACAGGCTGTTACAGCTTGTTCCTATCATGCAGCCAAATAACTTGCACATAACTAACTTTGCCAAATAATATCCAGATTTAACTGAGAAACAGTTCACTGCACCTCAGCCATAAATGTTAGGTGGCTTTTTCCTTAGCTGTGAATTAGTTATGGAGACTAGATTAGCTCCAATTTCCAGCCTTTCCATAAAGTGTAGTTGTACTTATGATTTCCATCTTATGTTTATACATAGAATGCAAAACAAATGTATATAATGCAGTCATTTCCTTTTATTTTTATAAACTATAAAGAGGAAAACAAACAAAAACAAACAAGCAAACAAAAAGACCTCCAACTTTGTTGCTGGTTGAGATGTGCTCTTCAGAGGGGCATAATTCCTTCATTTCTTCACTGTCCACTCTCTTCCCTTGATGTTTTGCTCTCTCCCTTCGATACTCTTCCCATTTTTTGGAAAAACCTCTTACAATCACAGAAACCACAAAAACATTCAGGTTGGAAAAGACTCTCAGGATCACTAAGTCCAGCCGATAACCCTACTCTACAAGGTGCACCCTAAACCATAGCCCTAAGCACCACATTGAAATGATCTTTAAACACATCCAGGGTTGGTGACTCAACCACCTCCCTGGGCAGCCCATTCCAATGCCTGACTATTCTTTCCATGAAAAAAAAATTCCCTAATGTCCAGTCTATACCTACCCAGTTGCAGCTTGAGGCCATTTCCTCTTGTTCTATCACTAATTACCTGTGAGAAGAGACAAGCAGCAGCCTCTCCACAATCTCCTTTCAGGTAGTTCTGGAGAGTGATGAGGTCTCCTCTCAGCCTCCTCTTTTTCACAGTAACCAGCCACAGCTCCTTCAGTCACTCTTCATAAGATTCATTTTCCAGGCCTTTCACCAGCCTCATTGTCCTCCTCCCCACTTGCTCTAGTACCCTGATATCTCTCTTGGATTGAGGCTCCCAAAACTGAACACAATACTCCAGGTGTGCCCTCTTCCTGAGTCCAAGGGGACAATCATCTTCCTGCCACTGCTGGACACAGTATTTCAAATCTCAGCCAGGATGCCATTGGCTTTCTTGGGCACACTGCTGGCTCATATTCAGTTGCTTGTTGATTACAGCCCCCAAATGATTTGACTACTTAATTGAGATGTCACTAATACTAATACCAAATGTCCTGCTTGCTACAACTAAGTTCTCTGCTTCTTATAAATTTAGCATCACTTGGGTGTTCTGTGCTCACGTGTCACACTAAATATTCATGTTGATTTTTTAACTGTTATTCAGCAGGTAGCTTGCAACCAAAGCCCCTTTTCACTGCCAGTTTTCTTGTTTCCAGAAAAAAAAAGAGGAAAAAAAATTACACTAGGCAGTAAGAAAATATTTTCTATTAGCACAGCTCACTAAATGGTCCAATTATTCTGTGTAACTGCTTCATCATTCTCATTTACCAAGCCATTTATTTCTGTCATCCATAATATTTATCATTAAAATGGTATAATTATCTGCAGTTCAACAATGAAAATAGTCAAAGAGGTCCTCTGCTGGTCTTGGCAAACAACCATGTTTCCCCACAGCCACCTACTTCTGTGATCTCTTCTTAGTCAGTTCTTAACACGTTTAATATAGGATAAAGTACCAGAGTGTTTTCAGCTTTGTAAATGAGGAAATCATGCAAAATATGTAAATTTAGGAAACAGATTTTAAAATCTTTAAATATCAGATTTCTCCCCCCCACCCCCCCACCCCAGTCCACAGTGTTCATTAAAATGCCTTCTTTGCAACATCAAATGCTGTTACTATCTCTAATATTCAGAGATTCACATTTTGCATTGTGTTGGAAAGGACCCTCAAAGGTAATTTTGTCCAACCACCCCTGCAGTCAGCAAGGACACCTCCAACTAGATCAGGCTGCCCAAGGCCACATTAAGTCTGAACTTGAATGTCTCCAGTGATGGGACCTCCACCACATTCCTGGGCAGCCTGTTCCAGTATTTTACCACTCTCATCGTAAAGAACTTCCTCCTGATGTCCAACCTAAACCTACCCTGCTCCAGTTTCAAACCATTGCCCCTTGTTGTATCACTACAAGCCCTTCTAAACAGCTTTCCTGTCAGTCCCCTTCAGATATTGAAATATAGCTATATGGTCTCCCCAGAGCCTTCTTTTCTATGGGCTGAATAGCCCCAATTCTTTCAGCCTGTCTTCACAGAAGTGCTCCAGCCTTCTGATCATCTTTGTGGCCCTCCTCTGGACCCATTCCAGCAGGTCCTTGTCTCTCTTGTGTTGGGGGCCCCAGAGCTGGACACAGTAGTCTAGGTGAGGTCTCACTAGAGCAGAGTGGTAAAATCACCTCTCTTAACCTGCTGGTCACATTGCTTTTGATGCAGCCCAAGATGAGATTGGCCTTCTGGACTGCAAGTGCTGTTAGCTCTCGCCCAGTTTCTCGTTCACCAGTACCCCCAAGTCCTTTTCTGCAGGGTTGCTCTCAATTTCATTATCTCCTTGCATATTGAAGATTGCCCTGACCTAGATACNAGTCCACAGTGTTCATTAAAATGCCTTCTTTGCAACATCAAATGCTGTTACTATCTCTAATATTCAGAGATTCACATTTTGCATTGTGTTGGAAAGGACCCTCAAAGGTAATTTTGTCCAACCACCCCTGCAGTCAGCAAGGACACCTCCAACTAGATCAGGCTGCCCAAGGCCACATTAAGTCTGAACTTGAATGTCTCCAGTGATGGGACCTCCACCACATTCCTGGGCAGCCTGTTCCAGTATTTTACCACTCTCATCGTAAAGAACTTCCTCCTGATGTCCAACCTAAACCTACCCTGCTCCAGTTTCAAACCATTGCCCCTTGTTGTATCACTACAAGCCCTTCTAAACAGCTTTCCTGTCAGTCCCCTTCAGATATTGAAATATAGCTATATGGTCTCCCCAGAGCCTTCTTTTCTATGGGCTGAATAGCCCCAATTCTTTCAGCCTGTCTTCACAGAAGTGCTCCAGCCTTCTGATCATCTTTGTGGCCCTCCTCTGGACCCATTCCAGCAGGTCCTTGTCTCTCTTGTGTTGGGGGCCCCAGAGCTGGACACAGTAGTCTAGGTGAGGTCTCACTAGAGCAGAGTGGTAAAATCACCTCTCTTAACCTGCTGGTCACATTGCTTTTGATGCAGCCCAAGATGAGATTGGCCTTCTGGACTGCAAGTGCTGTTAGCTCTCGCCCAGTTTCTCGTTCACCAGTACCCCCAAGTCCTTTTCTGCAGGGTTGCTCTCAATTTCATTATCTCCTTGCATATTGAAGATTGCCCTGACCTAGATACAGGACCTCATGAGATTCTCCTCAGCCCACCTCTCCAGCGTGTCCAGGTCCCTCTGGATTGTACCCCATCCTTCAGCTAATATTAGCCTATAAAGAGTAGTCCTACAAAGAACTTATAAACTAAATACTGCTGACACTGTATCACCATAATTCTGGTAGCATTTGATTTTGCTGTCACTAACAACACTTAAATCAGGTGTCTCAAAATAACTCTGGTACAAGGACCAGGCAAACAGTTTTTAATACATGAACCTTAGACAAAAGCATCCATTTCATTCTTAAATCTGAGTCGTAGTTTAAACTATTAAAAAAACCTCATTAACCATTTATTGTCTCATGTTTAGGAAATGTTTTCCTCCTCTGACAGAATTTTAAATTTATAATATGCAATTCTGTAGAGAGATATTTTTCTAGCATTCTTCTGTATGGACAGTGCAAGCTCTGAAAATCCTAACCCAAATAAATATACATAGAGAACACTCAGAGTACCACAGCCTTGGCTGGGAAGATTCAGAAAAATTAGACCTAACTGCATCCTTCCCAGGCACAAACCTCAGAAAGGCAACATCATCCAGTATATAATCTCTGTGATATGATTCAGGCCACAACAGGGTTATTTCAGACATGGAGATCATGCTACCCTAGTGTAAATCCAGAGAAAACAGTGCTGCTGCCTCTGCAGATACCTCCCCTCTCCTTCACATCTCTGTATTGGCACTGATCACATTCCCGGTACAATATTTGTAATTTCAAGATGAAAGTGCAGGAAAACACACAGGGAATGGTGTGCAGAATGGTGTGAGGGTTTCCATCCCTTTTGGATCTTCCCCACTAAACTTGTCTCTGAATCTTGCAGTCTTTGAAATGACTTTGTTAAATTTGCAGTTATTTTGTTGTGTAACAGGATGATATATGCTGCCATTTCTGTCCCTCATTCCTAGCTTGGAAAGACCTTTTAATGCTAAAATTTACTTAGTGCATTCATATATGTGTGTGTGTGTGTGTATATATATATATATATATATATATATGGCAATCGTTTGATTTTTTGGGAACTTGTAGCTTGTGAACCCGTGTAATTGCTCTGCCAATACAGCAGAATTTGCACAAGCCTCGCGGTTTTCTGGGCAATTCACTTTGAACGTGGGGGAATTCTGACACCTTATGGCCGTTCCAGTATATGACCTACAGTAAGTCCTGAATAAGCGTGGCCCCAGCATTACCAGAAGCAAAACGAGCAGCTTAAAGACGCTATTTGGACTCCCGCATTGCAAGTTAGCTCCATGCAAAGTCCCCTGGTGCTCAAACAAAATTATCCGTGTCCTTCCACTGAAGATTGAAGTCCTTTCTGTTCCCTTTCTTGACTCCCCACCTGTACCTAGCTTTATTTACCATTTCTGATATACTGGATTTACTGGCAGCAATGACAAAGACTGCCTTGCATTAATCAGCATCCACAGCCATTCCAAATCGAGTCTGCATATGCAGTACTCGCGAATCACATCTTGGCACAAGGTGTAAGCACTACCTCTCACTAATATTTTAAATAATCTTCGAGCAGACTGCTTATTCTAAAGTCAATTGCTAGCTCATAACCAAGGGATACAGCTAGGACCAGTTTTTCACCAGAGAAATAAAACAGTGCTTCACTCTGTATTCCCAATTCCAGCATCTTTTTCCTTTCGACTTTGAGTGACCTGTACTAGTGAGTGGTGTCCCTGCCTATGGCAGGGGGTTGGAACTAGATGATCTTTGAGGTCCCTTCCAACCTTACCATTCTATGATATGATTCTATGACTTTTGCTTGGTCTCACAGGCCTCACCACGCAGGACTCTGCTCTTGAGCAAAACTGCCAAAACCCCTCTGAAAACATCTGAGGCTTTCCCTCCCCTCTCAATCAGTTGCACAATCACCTGAGGAAAGGGAAAGAATTAGAACAAAGGGCTAGTGTGACACATGATCCATTGTCAAAAGAATCAGGTAGCTGCACAGCTTCTCCCAGGAAAGCTGACGTACACTCAGGCTTGCTTTCAAAAGGGTTTCATTACATTTATATATAAATAAATACAAAGCAGTCCATTTCACCTAACAATGCATGAATGAAGTCTTTTTCATGGTAAAGGCCAATTTATTAACCTCACAGCTTTCCAAAACACCACATTCATAGAATCATAGAATTAACCAGGTTGGAAGAGACCTCCAAGATCATCCAGTCCAACCTATCACCCAGCCCTAGCCAAGCAACTAGACCATGACACTAAATGCCTCATCCAGTCTTCTCTTAAACACCTCCAGGGACAATGACTCCACCACCTCCCTGGGCAGCTCATTCCAGTGACAAATTGCTCTCTCTGTGAAGAACTTCCTCCTAATATCCAGCTTATACCTCCCCTGGCACAATTGAGACTGTGTCCCCTTGTTCTGTTGCTGGTTGCCTGGGAGAAGAGACTGACCCCCACCTGACTACAACCTCCTTTCAGGTAGTTGTAGAGAGCAATGAGGTCTGCCCTGAGCCTCCTTTTTTCCAGGCTGCACACCCCCAGCTCCCTCAGCCTCTCCTCATAGGGCTGTGCTCCAGCCCCCTCACCAGCTTCATCACCCATTGTCCTTATTCCACATGGACAAAGGACTAAAAGCAGACTGTTTGTAACGGCAACTACCAGATCTGTGGATCATAAAGAAGTAAGCAGTGAGGAAAGTAAAAGGCATTCTAAGGAAAAGCTAATATCTAGGGGGGGAAATGCTTGTTTAATATCACAAGGCATAGGTAAGCAGGTGCTCTGGGTACTAGACTAAGCTAAAATGCGTAAGTTGATGAGACAGGTAAGAAGGCATCCCAACAGACAGGCCGGGGGGAAAAAAAAAACCTGTCAGTCAGATTTAAAGACAGGGCCAATACTATGACAATGCTTAATTGGAAGACAAGATGGATTTAAGAGAGCCCATGTTAAGAAATGGACAATACAAAGCAAACCCCTAGAGATGCCAACCTCTGTTTGTAAAACTTTGCAAATGAAGTAGGTAAGGCTAGGTGCTAAGGAATAAAATTAGCAATGAGCTCATAATCAGCATATATTAGCCTAACTGTGGGCTACTGACAGTGGAATAATTTCTCCCACATGCCTTCCCTAGAATTAGCTCCAGCAATTTTGTGGTTAAGGGATGCTGTTTCTAAACATAAAAATAATTCTATTACTCGTGTAAAAATAAATGTTCTTTCCAACGGCATTTTGCTTAATAATGCAATTAGTATTGATATTATGAGATTACATCTTCCTAAAGTGAATCCTGATTAACTGGGGAATAACTTCTTCCTGCAGTCATCTAGGTTCAGATACAAGCATTTTTAAGGCAGTCATTATTTTTGTCCAGGAGGGCAGAAAAAAAAGGGGCACATTTGAGGTTAAAGTTACAGGAAAGGCTCTAGCCCCAAAGTTCTTTATACAAAGTGTGAGGTTCCTGGAGACAGTCAGAATGATGCACAGAGTTCAGGGCTGTCAGAAGGCACCACAAGATTTTCAATAGGGAAATTCAGTAAAGAAAACCAGAGGTTGCTCAATGTCAAGAAGGTACATTAACTATAACATTTTTTGGGAAAAAAAATAAATAATACTGAAGCATACTTTGAGCTAATGCATTTATAGACTTCACATTTCTAGTTAATGAACAGAATGAGATTATTACAGACTTAATACTCAATATCTGTATTTCTACAAATGCTAGGTCTTATCTATTGGTTGCTAGGGACTTTAAATGTTTTAGAAATGAAGTGAAATAAGAAATGCTATTATTATATTGCATCCTAGCCTGGAAGGCACTCTTGACCAAAGTCAAGCCTGCCTGTACCCAGCACCATCTTTTTTACAGGATTTCACTCCAAATGAAAGAAATACTTCTACTTTATTTCTACCCGCACAAAAGCTGGGAAAAAAAAAAACATTTGAGAAAAAATGTCATTGAAGTACTCAAAATGTCATTTATGAAGTGCAATATACCATGAAAGCAATTTATTTCTATAACACTCTTTTTGATAGATACACTCATTGGTTATCTGCTATGGCAGTAAAAATAATATTGGTCTAGCAAGAAGGCATGGGGGTATTCTAACATGCATGGCTCATTGTAACGGTCCAACACTCTGTCACAATGTAGAAACATGATGTTAAGTCCCCACTCCAATTTCTAAGGATTTTGATGTGGGGAAAATTAAAAAGGCTGTGTTCTCCTCAAGCAGTAAGATTTAAGAACAGGCCTGCAATCAAACAGTCACCGTAAGAGATCTCGGCTACTGCTCAGGTCCGTATTTCAGTCTTTTCCCCTCATTGTCTCATGTAAATTGATGCCTCTAATCAGGTGTGCAATTCTGTGTGAAAGATCCTTTACTTATTTGTGATGGTTTGGGAGCTACCTGCCCCCCCCCGCCCCCCCCCCCCCCCCCCCCCGCCCCCCCCGCCCCCCGCGCCCCCACCGACCCCCCNGGGGGCTCCAGAACTGCACACAGGACTGCAGATGGGGTATTATTTATATCTTTTATATATATATATATTTACAGAAATATACAAGTTAAAGGTAACACAGAAACACAACAGCCCTCCCAGAAATCAGAGTCCCCAGGGGGCCTCCCAACCACCCTTCCACCTTCTTTCCACCCCTCTACCTTACCTTATGTGCAAGGTGAGTTTAGAGGATGGGTAAGGGGGGTTAGAAGCAGAGTGATTAGTTGGGTTACACAGCAGAGAGGCCAGAAGACACAGCAGCTCCCAGAGAGAACGAGAGACTCTTTATCTTATCTATATTTGTGTCCTTGTTCTTATACATCTCAGCAAGCCTATGAGTGAAGTAGACATCATCACTGTCTGCTTTTCACAACCTATAATCTGTTTTTTCTCATTAAAATATTCCAACTAGCTTCAAACCAGCACATCACTTAATGAACACATGTCAGCACGGGTTAAAATTATTTGCCTTGGAAAGTCAGATGATTGGTGTCTTTGGGGTTGTTTTAAAACACCTAAATGAGCAGTGCAATAACTGAATGCCTTTTGCCCCCATAGCAACCAGTGGAAGAGCCTTCTCTGAGGATGCTTCCTCACATCATAGCATTTCTCTCCAGTCTCAGCAACACCTCACCTTCACCAAAAATTCAGTCTTGATATCCAGCAATCCCGTGGCAGCAGGCTGGCCCCAAAGAAGGCAAAATCTCCCTCTCCCAGGCCTTGTCTAAAATTGAATGCAAAGGAACAAGGTTAAAGGTGCAGCAAAAAGACAGGTTGTTACAGGCTGAGCTTGCAGGAGCCTCCCCAGGCTGTGCTTTCCCTCATGGGGAAGTTCCCTCTCTCCCTCATGGAGAGAGATGAAAGGGAAAAGTACCTAAGACTTAGGAATCTATTTCAGGAGAAAGCTGACCTCACTGGGAGAAGCAGTTAACACTTTGAGCATAGAAATGTGTAATGGAGAGTTAGGAGTTACAAATGCTTGGCTACAGGACACATGTAACTCACCCACCACTGAAGTCCTGTTTGA